>JASAMW010006448.1:0-23650 GCA_030247985.1 Epsilonema sp. ZAB3_2
CGTACTGTACGTCCCTAAAAAGAGCAACCGCATCGCATCGGCATGGCTCTTTTCGAGCGTACGTACGTACACTTACACGTACGCACTATCTGAACGCGGTATCACTCCCCCGTAACTACTCAACCGCCTCACCTTGACTCATCAGCTGTTTCAATCTGGCCTCGTCCGCCTGTCGAATCTCCTCCAGTGTCTTCTGCTCTCTCGGCTTCTCCTTCTCTTGTTCCGTCTTAATCGCCACGCTTCCCCCACTTCCACCTCCCCCTCCAGTTGCAGACACGGCAGCAGCCGCAGCCAGCAGAGAAGCGCGCGTGGCCCAGTAGAGACTCTCTTCCGGTGCCTCCGGCTGCACAACATCCACGCCTGCAGCAGCAGCATTTCATTCATGAACGCATGCGCGCACACAACATACAAACCAAACATATATAATTAGGCTTAGGAGAAGAATGGAGCACACAGTGGAAACGAAGGAGGCAATCCCTGAATCATATTCCACCCATTACAATGGGTTCCTAAACCCCAGCATTATAATGGGGGATCTAAAACACGCCATCCACACACAAACAATCTCGTAGCGCGTAAACGGTCTTCTGTTGCTTGTCGGCGTGATTGTGTGTTTGTGTGGATGGCGTGTTTTAGATTACCCATTAAAATAGGTTTTACGAAACCCAGGGTAATGGGTCGAATATGAGTCAGGGATTGCCTCCTTCGTTTACATTGACTGCTCCATTCTTCCCCTAAGCCCAATTATATATTTTTGGTACAACCAATGGTATTATCTCAAACCACAAATGCAGTAATGAATCATGGCGAATACCAACCTTCCATCGACTTCCAGAATTCCCCATCCCCATGTTGCTGCTGTTCCTCGAAAAACGCCGCGTCGTCCCCTGCCAACCAACTAGAGTTCACGTCGCCACCACAAGAGGGCGTTGCCTCCGCAGTCTCCGCCTCCTTCTTCGACGCCTCCTCATTGGTCGAGAGCGGAGCGGGAGCGGACAGCGCCGTTGCTGATTGGTCACCGGCAACGGAGGCGGAGAAGGCGTGACGAATCACCGTCTTCGGTTTGCGCCGACTCGACGACGATCGCGTCGTCGTCGCCGGCTGCTCATTGGTCGTCGTCGTTGTCGAGGAACTGAGCGGACTCAGCTGATTGGCCGACGGCGACGAACAGGCGGACGACGCGGCGGGAACGCCGAGCGCTGATTGGTCGAGCGCGTCGTCCTCCATCTTCGCCTCTCCCTCCTCCTCCATCTTCGGCCGTTTCTGCCCCGAATCCGTCGACCAATCAACGAGCAGCGGCGATCCCTCGAGCACTGCTTCCACGTTCGAGTCCATTTCCTCCTGCGCCGCTTCCTGCTTCTCCTTCAGCTTCTTCCATAAAGAGTCCACTCCGCTCCACGGTCTCTTCCTTAACACTCCTCCTCCTTTCCTCTTCGCTTCTTCTTCCGTTACACAGTTATTCTCAGCTGCTCCGTTCTTCAGCGAGCAGGAGCTGTCTTCCTCCGCGCCTGCTGCCAGATTCAGCACGCAATCCATGCTCAGCTTCGCGTCTCCTCCTCCTTCACTCTGCATCCTTCCTCTAGCCATCTGATCGCCTCCCACTGTGCCGTTCTTGTTCATCGCTCGCTGTATCTGCGCTTTGCTGCGGTGAAAATACGTCTGTAGCGTCGTAAACGGCACCTGAGAACGACAAAATAGCAAAATACGCAATATTATTACATACGTACGCTGCGTTCATACGTACATGTAGATTTGATATACATACATACATACATACACATACGTACGTACGTACGGTCATACGTAACTATAGTCTGGCCAGTAGGAGTTGGCACTTGGACTCAAGTCGTCCTGCGTAGTTTGCTTGTACTTCTGCTAAATAGAAGTACACGAAGCGTGGACAGAAATCCGCATTTGTGAATCTATTTTACGCAACGCGCCTTGAGTCCGAGTGCCAACTCCTGTTGGTCAGACTATAAACTAGTACATATGTACATGTAAATACACAGTACAGTACATACATGTTCGGAAATCACACTACCTACGCATCACATGGGTGCCAGCCAACGTCAAAAGGCACTTACATCGTACATGGCGGCGGCAGCCTTCATCGTTTTTCGTCCGTACAGCGCCTCCAGTACTGCAGCGGACAAGCGCATCTTCTTCAGCGGATCGTCATACTGACAGTTGCCCACCGCTTCCATCACTGCCACTTCCACCACTACAACACAGACAGGCACACATACACATTTACATACAGCTGCTTTTTCACACTATAAAAATGCGCCGGGCGTACGCACGACGTGTCTTTGGGTCGTGTATGCAATGGCAACCATGGACGCACACCGTATTTACCCATGCGGGGCTATGCAAAAATTGAGAGGTCCTATATGGGGCTATGCATAGGTGGGTGGGGGGATATGCATGGGACATTTTTTTATGTTTTTGAGAGGTGCACAGAGGCATATTTTTTAGGTCAAAAGCACATGTTTTAGGGCATAATTGAGGTCAAAACAGGGTTATTCTAGCACAATACACCCCCAAGCAGGCTTATAGGCATCTTAGCTTGGTGTGGGAGTGGCTATGGGTAGCTTATGACCAGCTTATGTAGGTAGGATCAGCTACTGTACAGTACATATGGGGCTATGCATGGGGGGGGGGGGGGGGCTAGGGGGCTATGCATAGGGCATTTTTTATGTTTTGCCAATAAGGGGCTATGCATAGGGGGGCTATGCAGAGGGGAGGGGGCTATGCACGGGTAAATACGGTATGGAAATGACTCATTCACATCAACAGAAACAGCGCTAAGACTAGGGTGGTCGCAAGGTGGCCCGCGCTTCTTCGTGTATGAGCACAATTATTGTTTCTGGTTGGTTATAGTGATGTGTGGGTGTAGTTTGGTAATTTGGGTCGTGTGCCAGTACCGTGTGATCCAGCAACAGTAACTTTTTGCATTTGAATACTTATCAATACAAAACTCAGCTGCCATAAACTGAGCTGACAAGCTGCCATAAACTCAGCATGCGTGTGGAGATATTCGAGGCTTTTACATTCAAGATTGGTTGGTAGTATATATATAGCCAAAATTGCTTCGCACTCCCTTGCACAACAAGGTAGAAACGATGCCACATGAAATAGTAGGCATGCATGCACATCACATCCAGTATTCAAGTCACTGTACAAAAGAAAGACTTGAAAAGAAACTCAAAATTGGTTCTACACAATATTCGCAACTCGGTGTTAGGACACCCATTCTAGCTTGTCTGAGTTTCAATGTTTCCTATTTATAGATAGGCCCTAGTCCATTGCTGCACTCCAGTGGCCCACCGAAGCACAGGAACTTGAAAGCCTCTTTCTGTCTTCGTTCTTGCTCCATCTTCAGCTTGCAATTTGCCTTCTCTATTCGTTCCTGTCTTGTCTTCAGCTTGAGCTCTTTCTTCTCATTTTCTTTATGCTTCATTTTCATCAGTTTGGCCGAAAATGGTGATTCTTGAAAACGCGGCCAAACCCAAGGAACTTCAAGAGGTCGATATCGACTGTTCACTTGAATCGGAATCCATCCAGATTTGCTCAGAGGCAAAGCATGATGCCTCGTAGCTTTCGCTGCTGAAGAAATTCTTGCTTGAGTTGAGTCAAGGAAACATAGGGTCCATCCGTTAAGGACTGTGATGAGTATAACGAAGGAGAGAAGCAAGTGGTACGATTTCATATCTGATAGTCTGCTTCCTTTGAAAACTGGAAATCGGCGAATTGACCGACCGATCGACAGAAGAATGAAAATCAACAGTATTTGAAGAGGAAGACCACGGTGACTCAACAACAAAAACGAATTGAATAACTACCTATCTAATATTTTAATCTAATCACACCGGGTGAAAACAATCCAGAATAATGTCGAACGGTGTAGAAAGCTAATTGAAGGATCCGTCCAGCGTGCGTGCCTTTGGGCCATTGCCCGTTTGCCAGTAATCATAAAGCCTTGCCGCAGAATTGGAACACATACAAAAAACGTCGAGAAAAATCCTTGTTCTTCGCAGCATGGGCAAATGCCTGAAGTGGACAGACTATTAATCAAAATAAGTAGGTAAAACTCTGTCACCTCCTGTGCAAGTATTCAGAATAGTGCCAAGTAGTACCAAATGGACATATCAGCAGGAGAGCAACCGAACCATTTTATGAACTGACAAAACTATTTGCCACCTCCTACGCATAGATTCAGAACGGTGCCAAGTAGTACCAAATGGACCTATCAGCAGGAGAGCAACCTCATGTGATAGATATAATTATTAGCCGAAGCTAGCCTACAGCAGCCGCATGCTGAATCCATGACGTGAGTGACCAATCTATGTTTAGCATTAGCCAAACACATTCATTATCCAATTCACCATGTGTCCTTGTGCATCTACTGCATACGTACAATAGTACGTATACGTACCTACCTACGGTTTATTGTTTGTCTTGTACTGTGTCTGTGTTGGCCAGATGGGAAAGGAAGGGGGATGAAATAGCCAACGGGTACGCACGTACGCATATACCTGTCCCTACTAAAAATACCTCCGTTTTGCTCTCGCTAATTACGGCACCAGACAGAACTTTGCAAATGCATGGCCTGCATACAAGTCAATGGATGTGCTTTGTGAAGTTTCAAAAATTGACCTTGCGCTGCAAATCTCTGGGTGGTCGCGAACAGAGACCCCTTAAGACAGCTCTCGTTGGACAAACTAATGATGTATGGTACTATGGGGTAAACTCGGCCATGGGAAAATCCGTCCGCCTCAGTTTCAGGGCTGCATATCTCCGCAACCAATGGACCGATTGCAAGACAAATATTACATCAATCGATTCCTCGAACTCTCCTCTTTCGAATGAGCTATCAGGTTCATCATTTGCGCTGCAACAGCCAGTTCACAGGAGCCTACTGTAGGTGGCCGGCTTTACCCCATAGTACCCTTCAAGCAAGTGAACGTTATCTATTCGACTTTTCTGACCTTTGGTGGGCAGTTTGCGTAACTCCGGCAGTCCTTCGTGAAACTTATTCCTCCCGCTACTCCCCGACGAAGGAGAACCGTGTGTTCCTCCTCCTCCTCCAGTAGAAGATGCAGAAGAGAAAGAGGAGGGACTCTTGCTTTTCTGCTGCTGTAGGAGAAGCGGCGATTTGGTGGAGGATGACGACAATAGCTGAGAATCGCCGCCGCTGACTAATGAGGTGGCTGTTGTAGGACTAGTACAGGCTGCTGGGTACGTACTACCATCTCCAGTAATCAGGCTACCCATAAGAATGCCTTGCTGTTGCTGGACGGAGCTTGCAACTGTCGAATTGTTGTTAGTAGTCGTGGACGAATTCGTGAGGCCTGGAATGCTTTGCCTGAAACAAAACATGTAAGAACAAGTCCTTTTAAATTACTTGTCTCTGTACCTACGTACGCATGTAGGCCTATGTATTCGCTACTTGCGCGTATGACTTGCCAACTAAACAGCTTGACCCGCCTTCCGTTTTACGATCGGTTCTGGACTAGCGCAAGTAGGGAATACAGACGCCAAATGTATGGCACCAAAGCAGGTACGTACATACGTACTTCTACATATGAAAGTTCGTGACATTACGCACTTCTTCCCATCAATTCCTCCATCCAATGCTCCTCCTACTGCTTCTGAGAAGCCCACGCCTGCGCTCCTGAGTAGTCTATGCTCTTCCCTGAGTCGCTTTGCCCGTTTCACATACGGATGCAGTGTGGAAAAAGGGATGCCTGCAAGAAAAGTATGCACCAGGAACCTCATCCACAGCGCATATGTACGTAAGTATGAACAGTAGCTATTGGCACTGAAAAGCACACGCTCCTAACGGTTGGTAGTTTTAAAGGGGCCCAGACATAAAAATCCCTAAATTTTCAGATTTGGAAAATTTTCCCAATATTGCGATTCTGCCAACCAAAGACCACTAACAACCCAATAGAGGTACGATTTCATCGCATACATACTGGTGGCCTAGACTGTGGAAAAAACCAGGAACACTGCCACACTCAGTTCTCAGTATGTATACGATGAAATCGTGCTTGTGTTGTTAGAGGTTTTTGGGTGCCAGAATCGCAATTTTGGGAAAATTTTCCAAATCTGAAAATGTTGGGATTTTATGCCTGGGCCCCTTTAAAAACAAACGCTACGTATGAAGATACAGTACGTACCATGTACAGCAGCGGCCTGTGTGAGCGGCAGATCTCCTCTGATGGTTTGCAGGACGGCGAGGTGCAAGCGATCCTTGTTCTGTCCGTAGTAGTGACTCTGCTTGATGGCCAGCGACACCAACTCTCGCAGATACTCAGACTCCTTCTCCCCGCCGACCACAGAGGGCGCCACCGTCGACCCAGCATCCAGCTCCGATGACGGAGACAAGGCTAGAAAATTACTGCATTCATTGGTGTGAATGTGCACAAAGGTACGTAAACGTTGTGCGTACATACACATGCAAGTCGAGTATGTACTACTACAGTATTCAGTCCACAGAAAGAACGCAGTAACGACCTTTCGCACGGAAAACCTGGAGGATGCTGTTTTATGCAAGAATTTAAGAAAATCTCCGCCTTTTTCTCATTTCAGTGGACCGAGTATGCAGGGTACTGTGGGGTAAACCCGAACACGGGATCCACCCGGACACCTATGTAGTAGCCAATATCTCAGCAACCATACGACCGATTGAGACACGTATTCCCCCAATCGATTCCTTGAACTCTCCTCTTTCAAATGAGCTACCTACCATGTTCATCCATTGCTCAAGCGGCAAGTTCACAGGAGGGCTTACAACACCCCTTGGCCAGGTTTACACCACAGTACCCAATAGCCAACATGATTCTGAGCTCACAGTGGGCGAGATTGTTGTTGGTGCTGGTGCTGGAGGGAGCGAGAAGCTTGGAGGCTTTCTGGAGGAGGGCGTCCTCTTTCAAATGAGCTACCATGCTCATCAATTGCTCAAGCGGCAAGTTCACAGGAGTTTAAGTGGCCGGGCTTACAACACCCCGACCCCATGGCCAGGTGTACCCCACAGTACCCTATATTCTGGACTCACCGTGGGCGAGGTTGTTG
The DNA here is from genome assembly GCA_030247985.1 of Epsilonema sp. ZAB3_2. Taxonomy (NCBI): domain Eukaryota; kingdom Metazoa; phylum Nematoda; class Chromadorea; order Desmodorida; family Epsilonematidae; genus Epsilonema; species Epsilonema sp. ZAB3_2. Next base: position 7,078 of record JASAMW010006448.1, read on the forward strand.
GAGTTGGTGCTGGAGGGTGCGAGAAGCTTGGATGCTTTCTGTAGGAGTGCGGCGATGAGTGCGGGCGGGGCGCCGGAGCTGAGCGCCGCCTCTCCCGGCTCCATCTCGCCGTTGAGGCAGCGCACGAGCGCCAGAAACGTCGTCATCGCCGTCTCCCCCGACACCTCCGCCCCCGCCGCACCGCAGCACTGCTGAATCGCCTCGCGCGCCGCGTCTTCCGGCGTCTCCAACGCCTACAACACAAACACACACTGTACGTGTACACGCACGCAGCTCATATGGAACAGTTGCGCTCATCATTGAGTACATAACTCGAGAAGGAAATTAGACCCAGTTCAAGCTGTACATACCTGGGCTGAGCCGTGTTCTGACTTGGACGCGTAGTCATCCAGAAGCGAGGAATTCTCCGAATGATGACCCTCACTCTGCAAACAACAAAGCACGCTGCTCACTCTACGTACATACGGATGTGCTCACTGTACGTACGTACATACTCTTAAGTACATACGAGTTTCATGAGGTCTACATATCTCTCTCATCAACCAATGGCCCGATTGAGACCAAGTATTCTACCAATCGATTCCTTGAACTCTCCTCTTTCAAATGAGCTACCATGTAATGTTCATCACTTGCTGAAGCGGCAAGTACAGAAAAGCTTAGGTGTCCGGGGGTTTACCCCACAGTTCCCTTACTTCCCTACGTACCCTGAGTTCCTCTGCTTCTGCTTCTTCCTCCGCCAAGCCGGTAGCAGCCGACTGCACCGTCCCGTTGTTGCCGTTGTCTTCGAGGCTTTCTGCTCTCCTCGCCGCCGCCGCCGCTGCGAGAACTGACTCTACCGGCAGCGACTCCTCTTCCTCCTCCTCCTGTGGACCTTGCGGAGGTTGGGGCGAAGGGGGCGGAGACGTGCCCGCCGCCATACGTAACGCGTGTCGAGCTGCAGAAGGCGAGCTCAGATCGCTCAACGGCCAACCTAAAACTAGCACGTACAGCAGAGCATGATTACCTATCAACAGTGGCTGATAATGTGCGTTTTCATCAACAGTAGCAGTAGGGCGCCACAGAAGTGCATTCCGAATTACGCTCCGAATTCGGAGGTCCCCGGAGCGAACTCGCTCGGAGCAAAGTCGGAGATCGTCTGTAGCGCCCTAGTGGCTGATAATGTGTGCGAAACATCATGTACATACAGGGTGGTTTTTTCTCCTTTACGATTTTGATTGCCAATTTCAACGGGTTACCCTGCACCGATTTCGCTCAAATTTTTCCCATATATTCGCGAGCGTTTGCCATTTACTTGGTAAAAATTTCGGGTTAATACTGCACTGGTAGTGAGAAATACAGCAGAGAAAATGAGATCACAATTTTTCAACATTTTCACCATAATTTCTGACTACTGCTACAATCTCCAACAAAATCTCGGAAAACATGGCAAATGGCAATACTACTGCATTTTTCGAATGGTAATCGGCTTTGGATTGCCTTTGTAGACCTTTTTTCCTTCTTTCCACCCCCAGAAAGAATTCAGGAGTCATCAAATCTGGTGATTATGGCTAATCAGCTGATGATGCAGCACTGATGAGGCGCGAGGCACCACTGATGAGAAATGAGACATCTCCAAGCAATGCCACCAACACTGTCAATGTTTTTTGTCCGTTTAGGGCTTAGGTTTCATCTTGCTGAAACTATTTTTCTCTTAGGAAAGAGCCGTTGGGATCCAACAAGCGTCTTTCAATCATTTGGCAGTAAAAAGTGGGTAGAAAAAGCTCGAAATTGCAAGTTTGGAAGGAGGGGGGGAAAATTCTCACTACCAGTGCAGAATTTTAACTCGAAATTTTAATCAAGTAAATGGCAAACGCTCGCGAATATATGGGCGAAATTTGAGCGAAATCGGTGCAGGGTAACCCGTTGAAATTTTCAGTCAAAATCGTAAAGGAGAAAAAAACCACCCTGTAGGTACATACATATGGTCTACTCTACTGTACATCGCTTTTGTATCCATCAACAGTGGCTGATCCTGTGTTACATTATGTACGTACATACCTACATATGCTCTACATCGCTTGTAGCCAGCCCTCGGCACATGAAAGTTTCATGCAAAACAGTGCATTAGGAGCCCTTTAGCTCTGCCTTTGATAGGCGACCTCTGTGACATAACCGCAGGCTTTGTACATTATTAGATAACACTGGCCCTCAGCTGACTTGACTGGACAGTGGACTCACCTTTGCTGAGAAACTGGCTGACGTTAGTCTCCAGTGGCTTGAGTTTCTTCAGATGACTCGGTATCTTCGGCCCTCCTCCCTGCTGATGCTGTAAGCCTGCGGCCTGCGTGTGCTGGGCGTTGTTGTTGTTGGCTGAGCTGGCGCGTCTGTGCAGGGAGACGCCGCTGCGATTGGACTTCATGGGCGGCGCCCGGGCACCCAGGATCTCCCGCGCCCGGTGTACGTACGGATGCATGGTGCTGGTGGCGAACAAGTACTTCGTCGCCGCTTCCTGTACAACACAAAACACGTACAGATACTTTACATACATGCTCGGTACTGTATGAAGGGTACTACGTACTGTACACATGAATATACGTACGTACATTCAAGTACTTCGTAGCCGCTTCCTACAACACGCAACAGTACAGATACTTTACATACATGCTCGGTACTGTATGAAGGTAGTACGAACTGTACATATGAATATACGTACGTACATTCAAGTACTTCGTAGCCGCTTCCTACAACACGCAACAGTACAGATACTTTACATACATGCTCGGTACTGTATGAAGGGTACTACGAACTGTACATATGCATGTACGTACGCATACATTCAGGGGGCTTGCGGCTGTGAGCGGAATAAAATCGGACGGCGGTGTACCCTAACTCATGATGGCCAATACAGCTGAATCTAGCATGCACTATTTCTCGTCCAGTACAAAACAACTTGGCAATACTCTCTACCCAGCTTTATGTATGTATTAGTATTATGCATGTATTGGTCGTTGACTGGGTGTCCGCTACCGTACATTTTACTGGGTGTCCGTGTTTTACATGGCCCATTCACAATTTCACATTGGATGCACTGGGAGTACGCTCGACGTGTCCACGGGTCGACAATTTCACAGGCACGGACAGTGCTTTCCTTTCACCGTAATGGGCCATCACTCTCATTCATCACACATTACACCTCAACCTCAATCTCTCCTCCCTACGTATGCACTGTACTGTACCTACCTTGATAGTTTTCTCTCCTTTGACAGCGCTGAGTACGGCGCGAAAGAGTCGCTGCCTGTCCGGTTCCGGCTTACTGAACACTTGGACCACTTGGAGTACGGCTTGCTCCATCTCTTCGGAACTGGCGAGCACCGGAGGATCCGAACCCGGGCCCGGCTCCCTCCGCGCTTCCTCCTCCTCCTCCGCCGCCGCCGCCGACCCCGACATCTGCCGCTGAGCCAACGCGTCCAGCAGCGTCGACACGTCCAATTGCGCCTGTTGAACCACCGCGGACAGCGCCGCCGTCTCCGACACCCCGCCGCTGCATCCTCTCATCGAATCGATGCGTATCAGCGGCGGGGGTGCTAGACTCTGTTGCTGCTGTTGTTCTGCACTACCCGCATCCGATGACGACGACATATCAGTTCGGATGACTACATTACATTTGACAATGGACGGATGTGTGTTGTGTGGGGTGATGGATCGAAATCGTCAGTCAAACCTGATCTATTTCAACGAAGCTCTTTCCTTACGATCGTAGAAGAAACGCGAAGAAAAGGCTGAAACAAGACACGAAGCTTCGACTTCTCATCACACAGCCATAAGCTGGTCGCTAGCTTGGACAATGTATTGTGTGTACATACGCGCCAAATTGATACAAGCGCACACAGCAAATGCTGGTGATTGTTGATCATTGTACATAAACAACATACGCACAAGAAAAGTAACATACACAGGAATCTGGCATCAGTGATATTTGTGATAATAAAGCCGGCCATATCGTACGTACGTGCGGTGCCCACATACAGCTGATCGCTGGTAATAACGTACGTACGGTTTATAACAATAATACCCCCTCAAAACTGTCGTCAACGAACGATGCAGCTAAATAGAAACGGTGCGGCTATACATCGTCCCTCCCCTTGTTCCTCTTCTCTGCGCCGTTGCCGTTCCTCAACAACGAACACACACGTTTCCAAGTCTTGCTCAGCGCTAAACGTACGTATGTACATACATAGTACACACACTGATGACTCCTTCAACAACCCCCAACATCATCATCATCATCTGCATACAATCGGCGCAGGATCGCATATCGCACTATTCACCGCCCCGCCGTCGAACGAACGCGCCACACGGAAAGAAAACAACGCGAGAGAAGGGGGAAAAATCGATCGGCCACCTCCGCACCAAACAAACCTTCACTTCTTCTCATCAACATGAATCCCACGTCCCATCCGCACCGCCCCATAGCATCGAGCCAGCGAACAAAACGTAGGGTACTGTGGGGTAAACCCGGACAACTAAGCTTGCTGAACTTGCCGCTTCAGCAAATGATGAACATGGCAGCTCATTTGAAAGAGGAGAGTTCAAGGAATCGATTGGTAGAATACTTGTCTCAATCGGTCGTATGGTTGCTGAGACACATTATGTGTCCGGGTTTACCCCACAGTACCCTATATGCATCTTCGTCGTACAAAACAAAAACTTCGGATCGCAAAGTTTTGGCGATCGACCCTATCTTTGCTTGTGCTTTACAATGGCAATACACTCAGAGAATAGAATATGCCACTATTCCACACTACACATGAGCTCTCAATGTACCTGCCTCTGTACACGTACCTACGTACGACTTACGACCTGTCAATGCGAGTGACAATACCGCGCACAAAGACAGCTCACAGTACTACGTACTACCTACAGGCACGTACAAGTAAACAAAATATTTCAGCCAAGCCAGCCGAGGCGATTCAGCTTGCAACGGCGCAACGATTTTGCTCCTTCACTCATTCCCCCACGTACATAACACAGTACACACTATCACCACCACTATTCCCTGCTCTCATGCTTGTCGCCGCTTCGAAATTATTAGCTGAAACCGACGACGGCGTTAGCAAAAGAGAAAGCAAAATGATGCCGAGAATAGACGCCGACCGACGACGCAAAAGCTCTCTCCCCCAAACCCAAACCCCCAGTCAGTCAGTACGTACGTATGCCAGTCAGTCATTGCCGGTGGTAGGCAGGAAGGCAACGAAAAGCAAAGAGCACCGCAGCATAGCAACCAAGCAACGCCAAGCAGCTACGCAGCTGAATGTAATAAGCCAGCTGCTTCTGTTAGCTGCCTGAATTCCGAGCCGGCGGATCGATCGCCGAAATTGAAGCAGCAGGCAGGGAAGCTGAGGGAGGGAGGGAGGGAGAGGCGTAGGGAAACCTGGACACCAAAAACCCAGTCTCCTGCCTTCCATAATCCACGAATGTTCGCATACAAGTACAGTACATACGTGTACATACGTAGCAAAATGAGGAGGAAGAGCGAAAGAGAAGGGAACGAAGTCCCGGACTCCGACCGCAAATAGGAGAGAAGAGGCGCGTAGCTAGCTATCGCTACTTCCTCCCTCGCTCTAGCAGCAGCTTCACACACTCCTACACGTACTACTCATCAAAATGCGAGAGAGCGGAGCGACCGACGAAGCAGAAGGAAACAGAAACAGAGCGAGCGAAAGCAGCAGCAGCAACGCCGCAGCTAATCTTGAAACACCGAGAGAGCGCCACAGCTCGCTATACATTGCTAAGCTTAGACGGGCAGAAGGAGATGAGAAAGGAGCGTAGGAAGAAGCGAAACGAAGCCCGCCACACCGAATTGCACAGAGAGAGCGAGATACGACGAAGCAAGGGCCACAGGGAGGCAGAAAGGAACGAAGGCGTCTTGCGCTGGTTCGAAACTGGAATTCCGCTCCGCCAACCTTCACTTCACTTCATCACCGAAACAGCGGCGCAACGGACAGAGAGAGCGAGAGACAGAAATCGTCGGAGGAACACAACTTCAACGTACGTATGCACCGGCGCCTAGTGTGCATACACATACTACGTACATACATACCATACATTTATGCACGGCAAGGAGCGATAGATAGGCACTGCGGGTCGAAGTGGGGGCGCCAAGCCTAAACTCCGTAACAGTTACTATCAGACAGACAAAGATATGAACACGGCAGTAAGAAATGCATATGTGGCAGAGAAGCGAACCAACGGCAATACATGGGACACGTACTACATAACAGTATGTACAGTACATAAGCCGCGCAATCATCATATTCAAATTACTATCACCACATGAAACACACCATTGATTAGTATACGAAGAGAACAAAGCTGCGACAAATGCGCACATACGTACACGCCTACTGTTCACACGTGTTTCGCGACCATCGTCTAAAATATCCGACAACAGGCAACGTCTGCTCCGTGTCTCTCACTGAACTTCAGGAGCAAATCGCAAAGGCACGACACATGGTCACAGAGAGACAGAGAGGAGAGGAGAACATCCGAAAACGGTGACCGAATCGCCTCCTCTCCTCGCCAAAAGGAAATCGTCATAAGGCAGCAGAAAAGAGCCAGCAGACGGCCGTCCGTCGATCCTCCGTCCAAAACATCTCATCGTCAACAACAACGCACCTCTCTTCTCTCTCTCGCTCTACCCACTGCCACTCTCAGCTCAGCGCACGCACGCACAACAGCCACGAAGCGACAGCAGCGAGCGAAGGAAAGGGGGATGGGATGGGCTGTGACGATAAGCGACCGACGGGCCGGCGACAGCAACGCGACCAACGAACGAAACACGCGCGCGCGCACTGCGGAGCTGAGTCAGTCAACCGCCTGCGCCTCTCCTCTCCTTCCTTCGCTCTTCGCGAGAAACAAGGAACGAAACGACGAACGACAACCACCTCGACCCGACGACTCAGCTCGCCCAGCCAACAGCAGGCAGCAGCAGCACAGAGAGAGAGAGAGAGAGAGAGAGAGAAAGGGGGCCCCTCGCTCCATCACGCGCGCATTTCGCTATCGGCAGACAGCCAAAGCCAAACCCACACAGCACAGAGCCGCAACGAGAGAAAATTGACGAGGCACACACGGGCAGAGTGGTAAAGCGAAAGAGAGAGAGAAATATCCGGCCCCGGCCTCGCAGCGGCAGCAGCAGCAGCATACGGTTACCGGATCAGCTACTAAAGGCCCTACGTATGTACATAGACGCAGCAGCGCACCGTTTCCATCAAATACCTCATCATCGTTTCAACGGGGAACGAAGAAGGGAAAGGGAATAAGCTGAGTGAGGAGAGCGCTACGTTGTATAATTCGCTAATTTGCCCAAGACGCAAGCCGCATACATCCAAATGACTTGGAGACGAAGAAGCAAATAATGATGAGATCTCTTGTAAGCTATGTACGGTTGTTTTTTTGTTGTACGTAACGCGACAATGTACTTCGGAGCAAATACAAAATAGGCCAGTAAACAACAGGAGAGACAACGACGTTTGGGCTCAAAAGATTACTGTAAAAAGTCGTCATCCCATCCACCACCGACCGACGAACCAAACTCGACAAGACAGCAGCGATCGATAAAATTGCGCTTTGCTGCCGTCATCTTTCCCCCTGCCTTCTGCTACTGTATCGGACGCCCTTTCGCAAAAGCCTTCGTCTCCCGCTCCGCTCGCAGTAGTAGATGAATACCATCACTCAGCACACATACCCGTTTTCCATCTACTCAGCACAGCACTCAGCGAGCGGCACCGAAACGAACGAACGAAACGAAGAACGGGAAGGCCAATTTTATCGACCCGTCCGTCGTCCTTCCCCCTTCTTTCGCTTCGCTACTATCCATCCATGCTGCTACTGTCGGCTGACTGACGACTGCGTTTATGGACGCAACGACACCGAAGCGAAGAGGCAGGCAGGCAGGCGAAAATAGGAGAAGGGGGGACGTTTCGATTATCCTCCCGCCTCGCGACTCTTGGACGCCGCTGCTCGCTACGCCGTCGTCAGGCAGCTCAGCTCACACAACCACACCAACCAACCGACGGTGGCTGGTTGGCTGAGTGAAAAGGGAAACAGAGAGAGAGAGAGAAAGAGCGAACAGTCAGCTCAGCAAGCAGCAGCGAGCGGCCCGGCGGCAGCTGAGCGAAAAGAGAGACAGAAACAGGCTGACGCTGACGTGTACTCAGCTCAGGAAAGAGAGAGCTGCTGAGCAGAGCTATTCGGTGGAATGGAAAAGGGGGAAGGCTGCTGTCGCTTTCCAACCCAACCAACCCACTCGAAAGTCGGGAGGCAGCAGCAGCAGCAGGCAGCTCCGTTGGCAACGCCGCGGCCGATAACGCACAAGCGGCAGCATCCTATCTATGCAATGCACTGCTTTATCATGTGTATGTACAGTACGTACGTGCGTAGGAGAGCCGCTGCTGCTGCCTGTCTGTGCCGCCGTCCGTTGTCAACGGCAGCAGGTAGCGATCGAAGAGCTTTGTGGCTGAAGCGACTATTTGAGCGCGCACGAATCAGCGCCCGAAAATCCCCCGTCGTTGACGTTCTGCCCACATAAAAGTACGTACGTGTAATTCGACGATATTTATTACAGCACTATCCGTATCCGTGGTGCCGCAGTGAAGAGAGGAAGAGAATAAAATCGAAGGACCTTCCTACAATTACAGTACCCCACTTATGGCCATGGACAATTTCAGGAGACCAAAGAACGACGTCGCAAAAAAAGATGTATGCGCAGGAGCAGTATCGGATCGGCATGCATAGAAATCGTCACGATTCATCATGCATCACAAGTTTGGCGCAGTCTTGGCGATCTAAAATAGCGGAAAGGAAAGCAGCAAACACTAAGCCTAAAGCCTACATATTGCACTCCTCAGCTGAGGCTGCGATCCTCGGCCGCTCTCCCGCCATATGTCATATTCAACCACTTTTGTCCGCTTTCGTCGGTACGTACAGTAACGACGGACCAGAAGAAAGAAATCCCAATCTCTCCATCGGAGTCATTTTCTGCCGCACAGGTCAAAACAGACCTTGGCGCACAAATCCTTGGCAGAAGCGGCGACTTCTGAGAAGTGCAGGGCGCAGAACAGCGACCAAACGTGGGTCGGTGTCGGTCTTACTTCGTACGTTGTAGCTCTTAGGAGGTATATGTACACAACAACCCGTTATTACGGGAAAGGCGGAGCGAGGAGAAGAAGATGTACGTATGTACAGTACATGCGCTATTCACTCATCCTACGACGAAGTAGGTGTACGTTACGTACGTATAGGTTTATGTTGATGCATATTGCCATTACGTACGCATGACGACGAAAGTATCGGACGGAGCTCCGAGCGCAACGTAACGTGAAGCTCAAAGCAGCGACGCACCATCATTATTGATAAGCCAAGCGCCGTGTCGCTCGCTGCTTCCCTGCCGTATCGTCATTAGCCTTGCAAGCTTGTGCTGTGACGACGGACAAAACGGAGAGAGAGAGGGACAGGAACGAAAAGGAGAAAGATCGCGATGTGATGTGAAGCGAAAGCAAAGCCGTTGTCGACAAAACACACATGACGAAGAGCCCCACCGAAAACATAGAGACGGACACGTCAACTTATATATGACGCACACTTCAGTATGCGCTTGTACAGGGTGTCTCACGTAGACCTACCTAACGATCCAGCCTTATAACTTCTGTATTACAGTAGATATCAAGCTGAAATTTTGTCCACAGAAACCCAAGAATATACCATTTGTTGTGGCAAAATTTGAGCCAGATAGGTCAACTAGGGATTAAATTACGAGCTTGCAAAGTTGTGACCACATTTTTCAACATTTTGAAATCAGTGGTGCCGCTATTGACCTCGACAGCTCCTTGAAGGCTGTTATGGGCGGTAAATCGCCTGTATTTTTGTATCCTTTGTGTTCTGGTCCGTGATGACGTTCAGCCGTTATTGTTCCGCCATATTTCAATGTTGGATGAGCTGCTTGACCATGCTGAGCAGAAGATTTTAGTCCCAAAACCACGCTCAGTGCGGAAAATGCGAAAAACAGGGTCCAACATTTGCAAGCTCGTAATTTAATCCCTAGTTGACCTATCTGGCTCAAATTTTGCCACAACAAATGGTATATTCTTGGGTTTCTGGGGACAAAATTTCAGCTTGATATGTACTGTAATACGGAAGTTATAAGGCTGGATCGTTAGGTAGGTCTACGTGAGACACCCTGTATGTACATACAGTAGTTGTAGTACCTGCTATCTGAAAGTTTGGAGACGAGGGTCAAACTGTGAACAAGCAATGTTCCGGCACCTCAATGCAAAATTTATCCCCAAATGGGCGGATGGTGGTGGTGGGTCAGTTACTTGCCTTTGCCTGTGTGTCGCATTTACAGAAAAGGGCGGATACCGAATTTCAATCGGCGCGCTAGTATTTTTCGCCGATAAACAATAATATCGACTGACAAGACATAGAATAGGAATCGATATCGGTTGACTTGACTACCATACGAACGACGAGTATGTATAGTTGCGCCCGACCGACCGATTCGTCATAGATATTCCCTGGCCAAACCAGCAGCAGCACCGGCGGCGGCAAGAAATAAGCAGAATACCATGCAGCGGCTGGCTAGCGCAATACCGTGCAGCCACGTGGCGTGCGTAGGACGAAACGAGAGAGAATAGAATCGTCAGAGTCAGAGCAGCCGGGAGCATTGCTAGCACGGCGCGGAGCGGAGCGGCGATGTTTGCACACCCCAGCAGCCGCAATAAAAGTTCTAGCCAAACGCAACACGGATCGCCCCCAGCCCAGGTAAAATACACGTCGACGTAGGTAGGGTACTGTGGGGTAAACCCGGACACCTACCGTATTTACCTACCGGTGCATAACCCCCCCCCCCCCCCCAATGCGTAGCAGCCCCTATTGGCAAAACATAAAAAATGCCCCATGCATAACCCCCTTATCCCCATATGTACAGTACAGTACCTGAACCTACCTATGTAAGCTAGTAGTCATAAGCTACCCATAGCCACTCCCACACCAAGCTAAGATGCCTATAAGCCTGCTTGGGGGTGTATTGTACTAGAATAACCCTGTTTTAACCTCAATTATGCCCTAAATAAAACACGTGCTTTTGACCTAAAAATATGCCTTTGCGCACCTCTCAAAAACAAAAAATGCCCCATGCATAACCTTCCAATGCATAACCCCCCTATGCAAAGCCCCTTATGGGACCTCTCATTTACCAGTAAATACGGCAAGTTTTTCTGAACTTGCTGCTTTCAGCAAATGATGAACATGGTAGCTCATTTGAAAGAGGAGAGCACAAGGAATCGATAGTAGAAAACTTGTCTCAATCGGTCTATTATGATTGTTGAGATATCCGTACTAGGTGTCCGGGTTTACCCCCGTGTCCAGTCCAGGTTTACCCCACAGTACCCTACTACATACAAACGCACCTGCAAGGCAAGCATCCAGCCAACGCAATAAGCCATAGAGCGAGAAAGACTGCGCGTGCGCAGCTGCGCGCGTACCCAACCCAACCCAGTACGTCGACGGCTAACGTACCTCCGCTCCGGCCTAGCACGATGATAGTTTAGCTGATACAGAAAAATGGCCCGAACGTGCTGAGCGGCCAGTGAAAAGCCGGCAAAAACGGCCGGCGATATGAAACAAGCTCGCCAACGTCAATAAATAAAATACGATGTATGCACAGCACAACAATCCACCAGGTTGCGTTTCAGCTGTCTCGTAATGCGTATTGCCGTACGTACGTGGACCCTACATACGGTACGAACGTACGATAGGTAGGCCTACAGCGTATGTAGGCCTACACAAAGCTGCACCATCCGTGTCCCGCATCATCGGCATCGTCGAAAGGTAGGCCAGATCTGAATCGCGCGAAGAAGGTAGTACGTACGTAGTAGGTGAAGCACGGTGCCTAAGCCTAAGCCCAAGGAATGTATATTGTATATTTGAACATTCCAACTTTGGCAATACTGAGCCTTTTCCCAGTTGGCATTTGAGCACGACCAATTCCGACTTGATCAGCAGTAGTGGCTGATAATAGTAGCATAAGCCTCATCAAGAGCCTATACTACCTAGTATGGGCTCTTGGCCTCATCTTTTGAAATTCCAACTTTTGATTATGTTATCTATAGGTACGGTCAATAAATATTTGTACATCCAATAAACTGCTAATGACGATTACAAGTTTTGGTGGGGCTGTGGGGTCCACCAATATCTAGAGGTCTTTGCGAAGTCGTGAATGAATCCACTTTAGACCCATAACAGTGTATAGGAGGTGCAGGTTGGAGCTAAAGTTCGCTACGAGAAAAACGATAAGCAAGACACGGTAATCGTCCTTCTGCTTCCGATATTCGTATCTTGCTGGTTGCTCAGGTCTCTCAGCGGACTTTTAGCTTCAGTCCAATTGCACAGCTTTATGATATGGGTCTAACGTTTATAAGCTGGAGCCGGATCTTCGGCAGTGTTGCCAGATCTGGTACTATAGTGATAACCTGGCACTATTGAAGCTTTATCCTGCACCAAAAATCTGGCTTCGTACTTTTGCTACTGTTCTGGCACTATTTAGGGGGAAGGTCACAAGGAAATATTTGCAATTTGTAGGCCTAAAAAACCGTATTTTTGCAGCAAGATATGTTTTTGATGATTTCAAAAAGTCTGGTCGCGCTCGTGGCGCAGGCGGTAAGACGGGCTGCGTCCGATCTGCTATCCTCTGCGTCATGAGTTCCCACTCTCGCCAGGTGAGATTAAAGCGACTGGCAACCCCAGCGGCAGTATGGTGCGCCCGCTCGCTGGCTTCTAAAGCACCAGTGCTTTCCTTCGGGTCAGCACACCCCGACCACGACCCATTTGTACGACCCATTCTCGAATCTTTTTCGCAGGTATGGAACCCCCACACAAAGAAAGACATCCGCCGATTGGAGCGAGTCCAAATACGGTTTGTTCAGCGTTTGTGTGCCAGATGTAGGATTATGAACTATAATTATCCATTTCCGTTTGTGTCTTATTCATACCGTATGCAGTGCAAATTTCTAGGACTTCATAGCTTAGAATATCGCCGTATGGTCCATGATCTTACCTTCTGTTACAAACTGGTGAATGGCGCCACTGCTGTAAATAGTGAAAATTTTATTGTCATAAATGCAAACAAAACTAGGGCCGGATCCCTCAGCAAACTATCTGCAAAACATTCAAACCTTGATGTCAGAAAGTTTTTCTATAGTAACCGTATTGTAAATTGTTGGAATCTGCTTGACGTGCGTACGGTTCACTCCAACTCGCCAGCCTCTTTCGCTGCTTCCCTCGAAAAACACTCAGAAATTGAGCGCCTCCTTCGGGTTTACAACTTTTAGCTTTTGCTTCACTGTAAGTGTATTGTCGTATACTGTAAACATCTTCAATGCTGTTCGTTTGACAAATTAGCTATCTCCACCTAAAGTCCGTACAGCTTGTTCTGTTGCACTACTCAATATGCAGTACTGCATGTATTTCACATATCCGTACAATGTTGTGTGGTCTGCAGTACATTCCGCTGTTATGGGCTGGTGTGTTCTCTTTATTTCACCGTTTGTTGAATAAAGATATTGATTGATTGATTGACCAGTGGTCGCTGATGGCTGTTCGGCTTCGTGCCAGGCCTGGTTCCCTGGTTCGGGCCATTGTTGGTCGTGCCTTGTGGCACTGGACTGGCCCACCATAACGGGCGTTGTTAAAGGTTCGGAGGAGACTAGGTGGGTTTCACCTACAGCCGACCCTGTGGGGTACGGTCTCGCAAAAAAAAAACAAAAAAAAGCCTTCGCCTTTGGCCTTCGGCGAGGTATTTGCTTGCGTTGCCTTCTTTTGGTTACTCGAAAATTGCGGCACAAAACAAGGCATTAGAACAACAATATTAGACCATATTTTGAAGTCAATAATGCGAAATAATGTCTCAATCAATTATTGAATCAAGGCACAACAGGGGAAAGGCAACGCGAGAAAAAAACCCCCCAAAAAGAAAAACACAAAAAAAAAAAAAAAAAACACAAAAACCACCCCCCCAAACCCACACCCCACAACACACACCAAAAAAACAAGGCCCCAACCCCCCCCCCCACACCCCCCAAAAAAAAAAAAAAAAAAAAACTTGAGACTATTTACAGCAACTTCTGAATGTTGACTCATGTACTCCTAGATTGTATTTTATTAGGAGTACATGCAATTGGAAAATCAAGTAAAAAACACCAAGAAATGCAACTTGTGCAAATTCATGCAGCTTGATACTGTCAATCGCTTTCCGTTCAAGTGGTATAATACTGTCTCACCAAAGCACAATTTCAGAAAACTTGGTACATGCATTGCAGAACGTATTCAAGACCTGAACAAATAAATCAATATGATCCAACTGCGGGTGATGAAAACCTCCATCAAGTAAACTGCGAACAGTGACGCATCAACCTAACATCAATGATATGCCAACACACAGCGTGCACACATCCACCGCCTATCTTTCGCAGGTTGCCTGGAGATCTTGGCGCATTCGAAATGAAACCAACCTGAGCACTGGTCACACTCTATCATTCTGTCTGGCTTCACTGCTTCGCACTCTTTGCAATCCCATGTCTCCTGCAATTCAGCCAGGAACTGCTCCACCATTTCGAATGCCCGGACCAAACAGCTTTTTCAACTCCCCTTTGTCGATCTGCCCGAAAAGCGTACACTTCGTCGATGAGAGCAGCTCCTCTCTCGCTGATCCATCTTCATCTTCGTCAATCTTCAACGCATCCATTGGCAACTTGTAGAAGTCTCCTGCAAAAGGGAAAATAGCGCATTGAACAGCTAACCTGCGAATTCGAACAGTACCGTTCAGGGCAGTCTCATCGATGAATAGATACGTATTATGTACGCATGTCGCATATATCATGCCCGTAGCATACAACATTACCTTTCTTCCACGATTTCAGAAAGCTCTTGAGCTTGCATGGATCCACCAAAAACTTGAGAAAGTTGAGCGTTCCTTCACTGAGGTTGCTGAGCAAGAAGGGCTCTTCTGCAGCATAGGAATGTTCCTCGAAAAACTCTTGGATCACAACGAGATTGCTGTGGCCCAGCAGCTCCATTAGGATGTCCTGCTTCTCTTCGAAAGTGACTCGCGGCGCCAACTGCAAGGTTTTCTTCGGCTTCATCCTGTAGAATCCCCTGCTCTGCTTCTCCCCTTTCGAATTTGGATGCAGGAGGGCGCGATCATCAGCTGGCGCCATCTGTTCAGTACACGCCAGCTTCTCCAAGTGCGACACCAACTCCTTCGTTTTCTCCATCACGCTTTGTGTAATCTTCCATCAAAGGCAGCTTTGCTGCCGCGCTGAGACCCTGGCGCAGCAAGTCAGCAACAGTTTTCCTGGCTCTGGCCACTATCGGGTTGGTCACTTCCTGGACCGGTCCTTCCTCCAGCATGCGCAACGCGGCATCCGACTGCAATATTGCCTCTCGCTCATCCTCCATTGCTGCTACTGCCGTTTTGTCCAATTTGTCCTGTCAATAGCACACAATGAAACAAAGCGAGAGTACAGTACATACATACCATCAATCAAACGCCCAGCAATCCGATCCTTGAGAAGAGATGGAACGCGGATGTGCTGCAGATCGATTTGATGTCCATGATGTTCATAGAAAGCCCGCATAAGAACCGACTCATCCGTTCGAATCTCCACATGCATCTCCGTAGTGCAGCGTATTCCCGCTTTACAAGGACCTTTCGCCATTCTATTCTACGCCTCTTCCTCTCTGCAATCATACAACCAGCAAAAGCAATGCATGTACTGTACGTACACACACTATAGTAGTACCGGTATAAGTATCGATGGCACGTGTACATACCAACATCTGGTACAAGCCTTGGATATCCCGTTCTATTGCAGAGATAGACTTTCTTGACAACGCCGTCGTTCCTTGCTTTCCTTCCGCATTGAATGAGTACTGCGTCGATGTCACCAGCTCCAGATCTGTCTTCCACTCCTCAAACTCTCTGAAACAGCTAAACTCCCTCTCCACAGCTTTGAACATTACGCCATGCTCAGTATGCATATGATTTCGTAAGTCATTGATAGTAAGTGCCATGTATCTACAACTGTCACTGCGATGGCAGGCGATGGATGGATGGCGTCCCGCATGCGCTGCTCTCCGCTCTTCCAATCCAATCGCCGCCTCGCCCAGTGAGTCATCGTCCATTTCCACATCCACGTCCACCTCCGACTCATGCTCTTCTGAAACAGAAACAACAACACCCTGCACAGCAGTATCTGATCCTGCAATCACTTCCTTGTGCTGCGTCCGAAGGTGCAATTGATCCGCCCTGAACGACTCGCATCTGCTGGTCTTCCCCGCTTTTGCTTCGCCTCCGGATGCTCCCTTGAGAAATGATGAGAAAGAGACGAAGAAGATGAATACCACTGAAAACACTCTGGACATTGCTTCCGATTTGACTCCATATTCTGATACAACTACACATGAACAACGTCCAATTCAAATTCGTGCCTCTTCTCTCCTCTCCTCTTCTCTCTCACTACTGACTTCTTTCTGTCTCTCT
>JASAMW010006449.1:0-11538 GCA_030247985.1 Epsilonema sp. ZAB3_2
ACCACACCTTCATGCCCCGCCCAAAATTCTTGTGCCTCAACGACTCAAACAGCCATACTGCCCGACAATCAATACGTACACAAATTTACCACGGCCAAAACTTATTCCTGCAAAATAATATATTCCTAAATAACCGAACTATCCAACTCCACCTCCAACCCGGCACCCCCACACTCACGAAGTACAACACCGACACAACACAGCCACTGCCACCGCACACCGATATCCCACAAGTATTATTCCTCAAAAATATATTATTCGGCCTAGAACGAACGATCGAACTCCATCTCCATCTCCCCGCAGCCAGCACATCCACCTACTGCAGTGTCTGAACAAGCACAGGCACGCGAAGCAGCCACACTATTATCGCTCAATGTTCTCCCAGAAATATTATTCCTGAGGAATATATTCCGCCTTGAACGAACGAACGATCCACCTCCATCTCCCCGCGCCACATCCACCAACTGCAGCATCTGAACAAATACAGCCACAGGAAACAACTTATATTCTTCAGTACAAACATCATTCCAACCCAAAACTACAGGCCGAATATTATTCCCTCCGAACATATTATCCCTGCCCCCAGGCCGGGCTCAAAACCGTAATATATTATTCCAACCCAAAGCTACGGCGCCAGCCCAAATATTATTCCCTGCGAACATACTATCCCTACGCCTAGTCCGGCCTCAAAACAGCAGCAAGGGTTCGAATCCACAGCACAATGCAGCGCACAAAATTAACAGAGTACCAAACGGGCCAAGCCCCAGAATACGACACTTTCAAATGCCATGCTGCTGGAAACGTCATTCCCACTGTATTCTTGGAGGTTTTGTATAATTTTGGGGATGAATAACTAACAGTAGTGGTGGAGACGAATTCAGTAGTTGGAGATGAATTTCCAATATACTGATGGGAGTGACTTTTCCAAATGAAAAATTTCTCCATGGATGGGTTTTCTCTGACTAATTCATACTCACTCGCAGCGTTGGCATTTACCTGATGTTGTAGAGGTGCACTTGACCGTTTCTGCACACCACATCCAGGTACCGGATGGTGAGAAGACCGTTCCCAGGCTCCAAACTCTCAACGACCGCTCTCATCCACATCGCCGATCCTTGGCAGTTGCGTTTGGCGATCACTGGACAACCCACAACCACTGGATCTGGGGGTGTTCCAAAGCCATAGTGCAGCGTATCGGCGGTGTACGTTTCGAAAAACCACTTGTTGGTGATGAGCAGCTGATTCAGTTGTGTGAAGTAAAACGTCTTGATGACACAGAAAGTGTCTCCAGTTGCTGAGATGCGAGCCAACATCACATGCTCTGCTTCTTCCTGCAACAAATGAGTATGTTGTAGGACAGAACTAAATCGATCAGTTTATTTATGCATGTAGAGGTTGGATTGGCTTTGTTTTGCTCACCGGGGATTTCAAAGTAGGATCCAGTTTCGCCCGTTCAATGCGAGTTGTAACCGTTGCAACTGGTAATCCCTGAGGGAAGTTCTGCAGAGCCATCTGAAAGTATTGCACTCTTAATCAATTGGTTGCAAAAAGTCATGATCCAGATAGAGTAGGGGATAGTGAAGACCATCCTTCTCACAGATGAACACCCACCACAACAAAGTTTTACTCAAAACTGACATCATCTTTCAACTAGGAGCATGACAGAGACCAAAGACGAGTCTCTTCTCCTGACTAAAATAACAACCAATGGAAATACTAAAATTCATATCACTCCAGATGATAAGACTTGAAACAAGCCAAGCATAGGCAAGCTTTGCACTTTGAACACTGCATAATCTTAGCACGATTAGTGATTTTGCTGTGCTTCCAGCAGCACTTGCATTGACGACGTTTCTTCTCTGGAACTTCTTCAGGCCAGTGGTGTTCCTCACCATCCTCCTTGTTCGTGGGGTATGCGCGCTTTCGGTTGTTCACTTGATGCAAGTCATCCCTTGAAGGCTCAGACAGGTCCAGCAGTTCATCAACAATGCGAAGCATCGTTTCCTGTACATTGCATCAACACCTGAATTCTGCTTTTTGTGATTCTACTACTACTACTACTACTACTACTACTACTACTACTACTACTACTACTACTACTACTACTACTACTACTACTACTACTACAAGTAAACCGCCAAACTTACACGCGATGTCAATTTCACAGCTTCCTCCTTTGGCAATAGCAACTTCAAGATCACGCGAACATTGTTCACAGCCGTCAGGATGGTGTACTGGAACAACGCCATGTACCACCGTCTGCAATAGATAGAAAGAGGTTTCACATTGTACACGTTTTTTCTAACCATTACTGCACTGTACATGCTTAGCACTAAGTTTACCCAAACCTACCTGTTTTGAAAGCGCCGCATTATGTATGCGATCATCTGATTTGCTAAGTCTACACCACCCATCGCGAAGTTGTACATCGCAGCTGCAAGAGGGATCCTGAGGAGTCGCACTCGCCACTGACTGTCCCCCTTCTCCTTCACTTTCCTGGACACGTATTCGAAATAGTTTGCCGCGTCAGGTAACCTGCAAGCATGACGATTTTTAAGAGAAGAAATCGTCATCAAATTCATAAATTCGTCATCAGTGTCTAAATTCGTCACCAGTGTTTAAATTCGTCACGATTTGTGTCAGTGGCTTACGTATGCAGCATGACGCAAGGACGCGAGTCCCGCCAGTTGAGTAGAGAGCAGTTCTCAGTCTTCATCATACCAGCCATTCCCCGAGGAAGCTTCGTCCACAGGGAGCTTTTCCGATCCAAAAACTCTTCGGGTACGCCCCACTTGTTCTTCAGAGTGCCACAGCAAAATACTTTCTGTTTCAACATCTGCTCAAACCACTCCACGTGGCTATACTGAAAGAGAGAAAGTGAAATTCGGCTTTGCCATGTGTCCACAACATACCAATGCAAACTGTTTGGTTGAGTGTCAGTTCAGTTTGTTGAGAGGTTGAATGTTGCTTACCGCAGTGTCAACAAAGATTCTGATGCTGAAATAAGGAAAAACAGATTTGTCACGCATTTTGACTATTTTTTCACAAGTGAACCATTGATACATACAATCCACAAGTATGAAGAACTTACTATTGGCCTGCGACGCCAGCCTGATGCACCAAGTTGTTAAGGTAACGCAACAGGGGGCGCTGCTCACCATCCTGCAGTGGAAGATTGGCGCGGTATCCAGATTCGGTCGTATGAACGATCGCGGCCATTGTGTACGCAGTTCGTGCATCGCAGAGCACATAAATCTGTATGACAAAACATGTACAAACTCCTCTGAGTTCAGTGTAACCTATGACATTGACCTTCTAATCAATTGTTCGTAAAGTGAAAGAAAGGGTAACCAATCTGATACTAATGTAATGGTTGTTACTCGGATCCCGTATGGGTTTGGTTTCCCGGGCATTTTTTGGCGACAAAACCAGCGACCGAGAAAGGGATAGAGCTCCTCATCTATCGCCGCAAAAGGGCCCGGCTGGAAATATTTTCGGAAGGTGATGAAAGCAAGCTCAAAAAATCTCCGGATTTTGATGAGTGGGTCGTATCTATCCGGTCTGTTTCGGTCCAAAAGTCCATTTTTCTTAAAAGAATGGACAAAATTCTGAGAAGGAATCAACCGAATGTGTTGATCATGATGCAACTGTACCTCTATGTAAAAGCTGTCCTCAAAATGCAGAGCCCGTTGAATGTACTGGAACCTTGACTGTGACATGGCTGTACTGAAACGCGGAGTCTCCGTCAATCTTCCCTTGTCACCCCAGTAGAACCTGGTAAAACAAGACATATGACGAATTATTCCAATTTCATCACCATGAAATGTGACGAATATTTATCTGAAATTCATCACCTAAGTGGGGTTCACTGCACACTTACTTTTGATTCGCCTTCTTCGCTGCAGCTTGGGCCAGCCAGACTGTCAACCAGCGCAGAAACTCTTTCCATCCAAGAGTCTTCCACTTGTTACCATACTTCCAGGCTCCGTGTTTGTTGGTCTCGTACAACGCAAGGGATAATGCCGGGCCCATCAGTCGGAGGAAGAGTTTTCCTGGCGTTGGAATGGATGAAAATCCAACGGGGCCGATGGGTTGACGTGGTTCATACGGTACATTTTTCGCAGTTCGAAAGCCAGGTGTCCATCGTTTCCTGTACTCCTCTGAGCTGTTCTCACTCGAGTCATCCTCTTGCACTGCGACTTCCTCGTCTTCTGCGACCAAAACGTCCCATAGACCATCCTGCGCCATTGATGATGTGCAGACGTGGGGATATTCACAGTCACAGGGACGAATGCGCAGTCAAGGGCAGTACAGTAAATGCGCAGAATGCGCAGTACAGTTTACCCTCCACCAACCTACATGTAGAAAATAAAGCCACAAAGTATACTTAGAACAGAAGAGAAAACGAATGGGTAACATAAAAATGAGTATTTTGGGTGCTGAAAGCTACCCATTCCTCCACCACACCAAACAAAACTGAGTAGGAAAGAAGTTTTACTGTGGGGTTTTGCGTACGTAAAATGCAAAGAAACAGTCATATTTCGCAGTTGACCATAGTACGTATTCGACCTAACATGGTGAAAGAATACTACGAGAAAATGATACTAACTGACATGTTACACGTACCACATAACGCGAACTTTGCTCAAGCCTCGCCTCTACCAGAAGAAATCATCACCATCACGGAAATTCGTCACCACTACTAAAAAAACGAATTCATCACCACGAAAATTCGTCACCATCAGTAAGAAAACGAATTCTTCACCAAACACATCTTGCCAAACTCAAACGAAAGAAGTTCTAAAGCTACGAAAGTGTACGTAAAGCTACAAAACATACAGTAGAAGATTGCAAAAACCCCTGAAGAAAAGATAGGACAGACCCAATAAGGGAAGCCGTCCATATAGGTGGGAGGAATTCACCCTTTTTCGCCCCCTAGTTACCCTGAAATACGGTACCTGAATTCAGGTAAAAACCGTGAATTCATGGGCGAAAAAGAAAGTTTTAGGGAGCGAAAAAGGTGCCCTGAAATCAGGGTTCTGTAATGGACACCTCTCTTTGCCCGTCCCATTATACAAGCAAACTATCGCAGTCGAAGGAACCTGTCAAAAGTGATTTGTTGTTTGTGCGCGGCCGTTCGCATATTGCTACAGTATGTACATACGCATATTGCTTGCATGGGGGCGAGGGAGAAGCGAGAGAAGAGGCTTGGCCTGCTGGGAACAAAAGCTGAGACGACGCGCACGGCGCAATGTAAGGGAAGGGCGAAAACTTTTTATTGCTGGTCACTTCACTGGTCAGATAAGACAGAGAGAGGAGACGCGGCCTGTTCCCTTGCGTAATGAAAGGGAGGAAGGAAGGAACGAGCCAGAGTGAATTAGGGGGCGAAAAGCCATGAATTAGTGGTTGAGCTCATTTTCGCCCCTGAAATCAGGACACGAAGGATGATTTTTCGCCCCTGAAATAAGGTTGTTTCGTCCCTGAATTAGCCCTGAAAAAGCTTTTTAGGGGGCGAAAAAGGGTGAATTCCTCCCCCCTGTTTGGAAGGCTTCCCTAAAAATAGATGGACTAAATTCGCTACCAGTTAAGCTGGTGTACAAGTATCGTTTTCTCGTCAGCCTCCCCCTTTCACTTCCTCAGCTTCTTTTTCTTCGTGGTCTTCGGGACGTAGTCGCTATCCTTGCTATCGTCACTGACCACCGTCTTCTGTAAAAAAGAGAAAAAGAAGCTGCATATTTTGACTTTCTGATAACATTCTACAAAGTACAGTACAGATAAATTATAATTGTAACTGTATGTATGGCTTTTAACCTTGTCCTTTCGTTCTTGGGATGGCAGATTCGTAGCAGGCGGCAGTCCAGACTTCCGCAAGGCCACATCTTTCAACTCCGCTGCTGCTTTCCCCTTAGCAAAGTATAGCACACATGAGAAAGTAGGGTAAGGAAAAAAGGGAGGTGGAATCATGGGAATTTGCTTTGGAAAGTACAGAGGTGCATACCTTGATGTTCTTCCACAACTGCTTGCGTTCTCCGTCCTTTTTCTTCAAGGCCTCCAGGTCGACGTCGGAGTCGGAAGAACTGGAAAAGCCTGCCACCTTGTTCGCCGTCGGTTTCGCTTTACTGCTGCGGGGAGGCGACGAGCCCTGAAAAATAAATTTTCAGCTTCTCAGAGTTGCAATTCAGATAATCTTCACGAGTTAGAAATTCATCAATACTTGAAATGAATGCAGTTTTCCCTGAGTACCCTACCTTTGCCACACCCTTGACTACTTTCTTCGTCTCCTCCTGAGCTTTGCGACGTTTATCCTCCAGTTCCTTGTGAAAAGCGCTGTGCTTGTCGAATGGGATGTACAAGTTACTGGAGCCGCTGCTGGTCTTGTCTGTACAAAGAAAGAAATTCCTCTTTTCTCATGAGATAAACTATGTGGGGAGTGCGAAATCAGTTCACAAGTTGCACAAGTTGCAATTTACTCACCCGCGGATTGAGCAGGCGAGTCATGCTGACGGCGCGGGCTACAGCCACTGCTGTGACGATGATGGCGAGGCGACTGAGACCTGCTGCGACTGCGAGATGAAGAGTGGCGGCGGCTACGTGAAGACTTGGAGCCGCCCTGGTCTCGATGAGAATGCGGTCGACTGCGCTGATGACGCGACCTGGACACACTACGGCTGCGAGAGCGGTTGTGGCGAGAACGCGAAGCGCTGCGATGATGAGACCTGGACCTGCCGCGAGCCGACCTGGAATGGCTGCGGCGTCGACGAGAAGCAGACCTGGAGCGACTGCGATGCCTGGATCTGGAGCTGCTGCGCTTCCGAGACTTGGACCGACTGCGTCGATGGAGCGGCGTCGACGCCCCGTGTTCGCCTGTGGGAGCATGCTCCCCTCTCTTCTCCTTTTCCGCCAACATGCTCTTCAACTCTTCGACGCTGCACTCCTCCCAAGACTTTTCCATCCGCGGTCGCTTCGCCTTTCTCTCTGCACTCCTGCCTCGGCGCGGGCTGCGACTCCTGGAGCGGCTGTGACGCTGGCGACTCCTGGAGCGGCTGCGACGCTGGCGACTCCTGGAGCGGCTGCGACGCTTTCGCCCGCGCGAGCGACTCCGGCTGCGAGAGCGACTGCGAGTACGCCTCTCCCGCGCTGAAATTTAGTGAAAGGTGCTGAATTTAAAAGTGGGGATGATTTCTCCCTTGGGGATGAATTTTGAAGGTGTTCCTGTGGGTACGACCGTTACTGAAAGGATGGTTTCCATGGGGATGAATTCACGGGGACGAATTAATGGAGACGAATTTAAACCAATGAACGCGCTTTTTCTGGTATCGAACTGTAAAGTAGGCTTAGGGGTCGATTCCATTTCTTTCATGTCCACATCAAGTAGTCGTAAATAAATAACTAAAGCTCCCCTGGATTCGTACCCTCGTCGTCCCGACCCGCGCCCTTCTTTCCCTTTCCGTCCTTCGGGTCGACCACCACTTTCGGCTGCTTGTCCTCCGAGATGACCGTAGATGCTGCATTCTCCGCGTTTTGTCTCGCCTCCTGCCCGCTGCCCGCCTCCTGCTCGTTGCTCGCCTTCTGTCCGTTGCTCGCCTTCTGTCCATTGTTCGCCTTCTGTCCGTTGTTCGCCTTCTGATCATTCGACGCGAGGACGATGGCTAGAAACAAACAGGCTTTGTTTCTTTGCAAAAACGACAAAGGGCAGCAACGTTGTCATGGTTTTTGTCCCCATCTTCATTTCAGCTTAACTCACACACATCTCCACCATTTTCGTCCCACTTTTATTCTTCACCAATAAATTCTTCCCCAAAAACACCCCGTGTAGTACAAGAAAGTTCCACTTACTTTTGTCCTGCTCCTTTTCGTCGGGCGTCCCCGGTACGATGTCGTCTCCTTCCTCTCCTCCCTTTTCTTCCAGGTCCTGTTCCGCGTCCTCTGTAAATAGTAAAAGAAGTTGATCAAAGCATGTTTTCTGAGCAACAAATGACAGAGAAAAACGTCAGTGAAAGATTTCTGCAGTTCTTGCCTTTTAACCCTAGGATCCACTCATCCACAAGCAGTTTCGGCACTTTGTCCTAAATAACAGTTTTGTACAGTCAGTAAAAAAGAAGAAATAATGAAGGAATGGGGTAGGGGTACTAGAACCTTGACTGAATTTCAAAAACAAACGTACCTTGTCTACCCAGAAGTCATCCTGGGACATGTCAACCTCTCTCTCTTTGGCCGTGCTCAGATAGGATGGCATGGTTTCCTTCTCAAAAATTCGCACCCTTTTTTTCTGGTTGCCCACTTTCTTAGCCTGTTGTGTGACAGTTCGCGGGTATGCGTGTCGACGATAACGCAGATTCAGCTTCTTGCCAAAACAGTTGGCGTACTCTCGCATGAACCCCTGCATTTCAAGCACTTGCGGTGAGTTTGCGGGGCCAATGGGAAGGCGACGGATGTTGAATCGCATCGCAAGCTGGTGTGCCTGGAAAAAGAACTAAACTTTCTCATTTGTGTCGTAAGTCAAGAGAAATCCCTGAAAATACTATCCTTTGTTCATTGAACCTACCTCCGCATATGCCAGTGCCTCTGTGTTCAATCTTGTCTGCGGAAACTGCACCTGATACTGCCTCACAGCCGCGAATGGTTCCGCCAGTTGTATGTCGGTGCCATGATTGGTCAGCTTGCTGCTGTAGAGGCTGAATGCGTTTCCTGAGACGTGACGTGCCAGGCGCTTTTTTTGCAGGTGGGCTCTGTTGACTCTTGCCGCCGCTCGGCGAAAGCAGCGGACAACTCGTGGCAAACCGTAGCCGTAACAAGCTGCAGACAGGCTTCTAGGCGCTTCTTTCTCTCTGGTGCAACCCATCGCCTCATTCCACAGAAACTCCATCGCGTAGGTCGCAGGCAGCTTCACCCCCAGATCGCGCAGAAGATACTGATCCTCTGACTCTCCAATGATCTGTCGCCAGGTCTCCATCTCGATGCCTTTGGGAAGTGGTTTTCCAGTGATGTGCTTGAAAAAACCGTGTTTGAAAACTCGCAACTCCATTTTGCAACGCTCCTGTGACGCACTTGAGCGAGGCTTAAGAGCCCACAACATCGGACGGCGACGCTTCAGGCATTTGGTGAACTTTTTCCTTCCCGGATCTTGAAAAACCGGGTTTGGATCCGAAGCTCGCTCTCTGTACACTTCACCAACGTGCTCATCGGGATCAGTTGGCTTGAAACGTAAGCCATCAAAGTGCCTCCGACTTTTCCGCTTCCCTCCACCTTCTGTGGAGTCTTCATCATCGGATGAGTCGCTGTCATCTGATGACCCTTCCTCCGCCGATTCCCCAGAAGATTTCTCTTCTTTCTCAGTGACGTTGTTCCCACCTCCCGGCTCTTCTTCTTCATCCTCCTTGCCTTCGCTCGATTCGTCGTCTTCCTCCTCATCACCTCCTCCACCTCCTGGCCTGCCTTTCTTCCCATCATCTCCACCAGGTGGTGGCTTCTTGCCACTGCCACCTGCGGCACCCATACCCTGAGCCTGAGTCGAAGAGGAGCCACCACCGCGTCCTGGCTTATTCCGCGGAGAGCGTCTAGGAGGAGTTTTGCTGCTCTTCTTTGCCGCCTTCGGGGTTTTCTCGGTTTTCCCACAGCTGACCAGTAGCGGATTAGTGGACGGCGACGTACCCTTCTTGGTGAGGAATTCGCGAGGTATGGTGCAGAATTCTTCGAGCCCAAAGTCGTCCTCAAGCTGAAATTCTTCACCAGAACTGTTGATGTTCTCCTCGGCTTCAGGTTCTTCGGAAGAAGAGGACGCCGGGTAAGGCTGCAAACCGGCGTCGTTGTCGTCTGAGTCAACCTCAAAGAAGCGCCTACCATCCGGCGAGTGCAGCTGAGCCGAAGCTAGTGCCGATGCGAGCCCGCCCAAAGAACCATCTCGCACCAATCTAACTGTCAGCTTGGTGTCCTCAGAACGGGGTTTCTTGAGAGGAGAGGAGCGAGCAACCGACTTAACCCTAGCTGCGACTGTGTCGGTAAAAGCACCAGCAGACGGACCATCGGTTTTTTCTTCCTCTTGTCTGGCGAGTGAGTTAGAGGGGACAAAGTTAGCTTTCACTCGAGAGGCAATAGAGTCGACGGGTGCACCAGGGTAAAACCGTTTTCTGCCCATGGCTGAAATCGACGAGTTTTGGGAAACTTCACAAGTCCCCATTCGTGACCCTTTGCATTTGCAGTGGCTCCAAAGCAGGTAAAACAATATCACTAATAGGGCCCGAGCGAATAAGTCCCAAAAGGCTCTCCACCAACCCTGATACCTAGGTAAACGTGGCATATTTTGAAAACTACAGGACTTTGTCCAACCACTTGAGTCTGGGAATGGAAAAGTACCCAAAGAAAGGAAAGAAATGGATGGGAGTAGATGTAACCGCTTTGAATGCAAGTTCCTTGTAACTGCAACTCATGTGAGAAACTAAATATAAAAAGGTGTCAAGAAGGGGGAAGATAACATGCAGGATAGCATTGTGTCGAAAGAAGGGTCCAAATAGGCTTGGGTGAGAAGTGAAAAAAGGACGCGACCTAAACGAGCACGTAATTGGCGATATCCTGTCGCGACGAATTTTTTTGTGCATCCCATAAAAATAGGAAAAAAAAACCAATAAAATACCGTACATTACCGTAACCTGACCAGGCAGTAAAAAAGAAATGCAGAAATCTTCACCACACCCAACTCATCCCCAAAGAAAATTCTTCCCCAAAGGAAATCATCCCCAAAAATTCATCCCTACCCCTTTAAAAATCGTCACCATGCAAAAAGTTGTCATGCAAAATAGAAAAGGGTGAAGTGTTGCTGTTCTCACCATCACGAGAAGGAGTCGCATCCACCTGGACAAGGCCACCAGGCACAAACGCGAAGCCAGCCTTCGATTGACGACGCGCAGTCAACTCGAACACCTTGAGGGTGTACGTCGGCACGGATGAAACATCCTGAAGCAAGCAAGGATAAATGTCAAGTGGATTAGATAGGTAGGAAACCAGAAATGAAGAAACAGTTTTCGGTAAAATTTTTATGAACAATCAGTTTATTTATTTGAAACGAAACACCTCACCTCCTCAACCTTGTCCAGCTTATTCTCCAATCCCTTGACCCGCCCGACCATGCCCTTCACCTCTTCTCCTTGCTCGTTCTGGACGCTCAACACTGCCTTCACGTCTGTTCCAACCTCCTTCAAGGTATCCGTGAGTGTATGTAGCGCAGCCAGGACGAGCGTCTGGTTGGCGCCGATGGAGCTGACTTGGGCCTCCATCTGGGACATGAAAGGCACGATTTTAGCCGTTGCCAAATCTGGGCGTTGGTCCTCAGGAACGATGCTGGCCCTGACTCTACCACTAGCGAATTCCTTGGCCACTGCCCTGTGGATTTTGTCCACGTCTCTTTTCAGTAGCTTAGTCTGAAGTAGTAATAGAATAGTATTACTACAAAAGACTGTCATACAATCAATGCCTAGTGTGCATGTTTCTACAATTTCCGCTTTAACCAGCTTCAGAAACATTAACCATCAAATTGTCTAGCAA
>JASAMW010006451.1:0-36092 GCA_030247985.1 Epsilonema sp. ZAB3_2
ACTACAACAATGTAGGTACTGTGACGAACCCTCCATGATGCAATATCCGAACACATTCACCTATCGAATCTTATGTTCATGAATATTTCATGTGCATGCTAACTGGAAGAGGGGAAAGCAGCATGCGGCGGTGCCCTAAGTTAGTAGTGGCAGGAGGTCGATGAAAGGCAATTAGCGTATTTTGACGCGTAGGCTGGATTTGGCTTCCGGTTGGCTCGGCTGGCCCTGTTGGGTATGGCGTGCAGGGCAGGAAATGCATGTAGGCGTTAGTTCGTGCTGGAGAGTGTAGTGGAGTGGATGTTGTCCCTTCAGCCTCTCGTTGTTGTTGTTGTGTCAACTGTCAGTCGTCTGACCAATGGTGAGAGCGCGACGGAGTGGTAAAGCCCCACATTAGCCTCAAGTAGCCGCCACCTGTCTTTCTTCCTACAGTGCGCAATGAAGGACGGCTGGCTTGCTGGTTGATGCTTTGTTTGTCCAGGAGGACTAGGTGTCCTGCAGGTTGTCAGGCCTTCTGTTTGCCATCCGGATATTCGAGCCAGCTCGAGTATTGTTGCACCTAGGAACGAATACTTCTTCTTGGCGATGAGACGATTATTCAAAACCATCCGCACTGCTGTGTGTCTGTGTACGTCTACTAAAGTGCGTACTGTAGCAACTTCACTTCCTGCCATATACACTGCTAAACATGTGGTGTATGTAACGTTGGATAATCATACGTGGAGAAAAACGTGATTGCATTTTCGCTTTGTAGCTACATAGTTCATCCCAAAATTATTTCCTCGCATGTGTGCTAGCTATATATTTTTTCGAGTCGATCCCAATTGGAATAATTGGGCTGGCTCGTTCCTACTGCTTTCCGCCAGCCAACAATTATTGCTCTTGCAAAAGGAACGAATCCACCTGCGCTATGTACACGCTGGCAGTAGTGTGTGCATACGCAAGTGCGTATTTCGTTTCTGCTTGAGCTACGTAGCTGCCGTTCGTTTGTATTGCTTTTCATGGCTGCTATGGTTGTCTATAGTGCTTTAGTTAGAGAGCCCAGATACTGACATTACGAACAGTAGCTGTGGATTTGTGTCTGTATGGGTTTGTTAGAGTACTGTGGATTGGATTGTGTTTGAAAAGTGTAGAATCATCTCTAACTTTTCTAAGAGATCTGAAGTGGAAGCTCGTGGTAGTTGACGTAAGTATGAGCTGTAAGTCGCTCATTCTGCACAGAAACTTCAACAGCACAGGAGACGCGAACCATGGGGGAATGCTTCACAGTTATTGAATCTGCTGCTGTCTGTGCGTGCGGTGGAAAGTGACGGATTTTCGCTCACACATTCGGGCAATCTGCTTTGCGGCGGCGGCGCTTGGGAACGAAAACCGAGTGAATCGAGTAGGTTTCGCTGGCTGAGCTATCCGTTGTTCAGCAGATGTAGTAGCGTACTCTTGTACGATATCTACCACGTACATACATACAATCGTCCGTATTTTATTGCTTCGTCGCCGCCGGGATCAAAATTGGGTTTGCTACTTTTGGCTACCAACTAGTAAAAAACCGACGGGATCGTGTATGAAGTAAAAGACGAGCAGATGGGATGAGATACCGTGTATGTATGTGCGTAGAATAATGTATGGAAGGCAGCGCTTCTTTCTTGCTCTACTGCCCTGAATATTGATCCCATTGCGCATCCGTCTATCTATCTTTCATCATTCCGTTCTGCCTCATTTTGTTGCGCCACCTTCGTCGACTTTCCAATTCTGAAGTGGTCGTGGGTGGCGACTGTCAAGTGTGCGGTTTCGAGAAATGATCACCGTCGTCTGACTTCATAATTCTGCAACGCTATTCATGCCGTAAGCGCCAAGAGCGTAGTAGTAAGCACGCGCTTGAAGTCATATATGTGTTGCTGGATGATCACGTGTAGTAGTCATTCCTGAACCCCGTTTCACTGCCTTTTTCGTTGTGGTGCGTGGTAAGCTAAGTTAGCAGCAACAACAATGGCAGAGTTACCTGTTGCTAAAAGCGGCCCTGAACATTGATGATGCATGGAGAGCGGTTGAACGCACAGAGCTCGTAAGCTCTCAATGCTCCTGCAATCTGCAGAATGCAGACATACTGAATGGTTCTATTCGTTGCGCTGTATACTGCGTGCCGGTGTTATACTTTTCCTTCGTGTTACCGTTCTTGGTGGTTGTTTCGTTTCGTGAGTGTAGTGCTGAAGGCTTTGCTTAGCTGACCGAGTAAGTGGACCTCGTTCGTGGTTTTTTCGCCTGGTGTCGTTTACAATATCGCCTTGTCATTGTAAGCGCTGCTTGCCCTGTCTCCTCTTCAGTCTTCACTCACTATTTACGAAGGAATTTCCTCTGCCCTTTTCCAATTGGGCGTTTGTTCTTTTCCTCTTGTCTTCAATGTTTCAAGTTTTGAAAAAACGTTGGGCTGGCTCTTTTATTTCTCAAGTTTTCCAGCGAGTTGTAGAGGTGCGTACGTAACGTATGTATGTACGTACGTACGTGCATACATTACCTTTACGAAGAGTGCTGCGTATGTTCTAGCGTGTATGTACCACACCACCTATTGCACATAATGGGGAGTGTGTTCCAACTGAGCGCCTTGCGCCTCGCTGACTGCTACTTCAATTTCTGTGCGTCAACACAGAAGCAGGATAGAGCGTGGCTGAGGAGGAGGGTGTGAAGTTTCTTCTTCTTCTTCTTCGTCTCTTTCGTCGTTTGGTCGCGTGGTGGCGCTGCTATGTGGTTGAGAAATACTGCTCTTTTGCCCCCTTGTGTGTCTTTGTACCATGCATTGCATACTTACTGTGCATGGCATAGTGCTGGTTGTTGGTGTAAACGCGCACGAGGCGAGGTCGACCACCGGATTGGTGACGACGTTGGCTGGCGGAACATGACTCTTGATAAGTTTATTTCGTCTACTGTCGGAACTTCCACGCGTCAAGAAAAGGTCGGCGAATGATTCTCCGAGACGACAGATGAGGCTTATAAGAAATATAATTTGTTGTAATCATCGTCTTCCGCTCCGTGTTCCCCCAAAGCACACAATGAAGGGAAAAATTTTGACTTTTTGTCGACCAAAGTCTTGACCTGCGACGCTTACGTTTGTTCTGCTGGGAAGCAAACGAACGCTGTTTGTCCATCGTGTACCATCGTTCCACACAATGCGTATGCCATTGACCGAGTGATATTTCGGCTGTTCTTCCCTTGTGCTTGCGGTAATCTTGGTTGATTCGACATCTTGCTTCTTCTTGGTTATTCTTTGGTAATCTCGGTAGATTCGACATCTTGGTTATTCTTATCTGTTGACGGAAACTTGTGATCAATGCTAGTTCAATTCCGAAAGCTTTTTCCCTCGGGGCCAGCTAAGGCGAGTTCCAATCCGCCCACCGCTTCCCAGTCTACTCTGGCCACTGCTGTATGCACGGCCGAGCATCCTGATGGTACGTACGATGAGGAAACTTGCTTTCTTTCTCCGTGCTCTTGGAATTCTGAAGTCATCGTTTAGGACGCAGTCAGAGCAATATATTCCTTCTCTCAGATTGCTCCACCACGTGCTGCTTCCTCTGCTTGTGTACGGAACAAAAAGATGTTATGCGTTTGGTACTGCTTGGTTTCAGATGCAAGTCATTGCGCCATTTCAAAGAGGGATAGAGAGGAGCGGATGAGGATGATACGAGAGAAGCAGCAGCAGGAACAAGAAAGGTACAGTATGTGTGTACGTACATGCAGTATGTATAGGTAGGAATCAAGAAAACACGCTCGTTAGCGGAGGGAAGCACGAAGACAGTAGTTATAGGGGAAAATGGCTATGCTATTGTTGAGTGGAGAAGTGTTATCTATGGATGTGTTGTTAGGCGGGAGATGGCGCTGAAGGATGCGGAAGAGAAGGAGCGTCGACGTCTGGAGGCAGTGGAGAAGGAGCGAGAGGAGCGGGCCAAGAAACTGGGCGAAAAGGAGCGACAACGTCAGAAGGCTGTGCTGGAAAGGCGTCGTCAGATGCAGGTTGGTAGAGAAGCGTAGAGACTAGCGTGAAGCCGAGTGTGTAGTGGGGGGTGTGAATGCTGCAGGAGGCGGACTGGGCGAGGAAGGAGGAGTTTGCGGCGCGTCAGCGGGCGCACTCGGAGGCGAGGGGCTGGCGACAGCAGCAGGGGCGCGTGTACGCCTTCGGCAGCTCCACGCCTCGCGTGCTCGCCTACCTGCAGAAGCTGACGCAGGAGCAGCAGGTGTACGACAAGAAGCTCAAGTCGGAGCCGCTGACCAAGGAGGAGCTGGAGGCGCTGCGCCAACACCACCTGATGAGTCAGAGTCTGCATCTGACGCCACAGCCGAGACACAACGCAGCCATGACACAGAGCCAGATACATCTGAACACATCCTCCGGTGAGCACTCTCCTACTCCACATCCTGTACTGTACAGCCTTTCTATTGACGAAGAGTTGGTTATGCTGTATGCTTCCGCCGACGACTGTTTGCGGTAGGAAAGCAAGCCGACGCGTTTTATTCTACATAAGTATGTGCAGGATTCGTTTGTGTAGGTGAGCGGAGGAGAGCATTGCCGTCCAGTCCACTGTCCAGGGATTCTCCGCAGGCGAAGCGAGGGCCACCTTCTACTGCTCAAACCCGCAGGACGCCCACTGCTCTACTCAACCGAACTCCGCCCAGGAAACCTCTGCCATCAGGTACATCAGACCGTACACTGTATGTGCAGTGCATGTATTGTATGTACTAACGAATTTGAATGGGTATTCGCCCTACGCACTAATCCGCCCTATGGATCCTTCACCTATGTGCTTTATTTTTACTCAGCTGTTTGTTATGCCTGCTTGCGGCGTATGTTTTTTAAGACTTACTTTTGACTTGTTGTAATCATGAAATTGTTTTCCTTAGCTATCACTAGCATCCCGGAAGAAGTGGGAAGGATGGAATGTAAGGGTGAATGTGCATGTATGTATATGTGCATTGTGCGTACGTACATTCGAATGGCATCAGTATGCAGGGACAGTGCTGTGGTTGTGGAGTGATTGATGTTGTGTGCGAAGTCAGTGCAACTATTCAATCATGGTGTGTAAAATATCTATGTGACAAATCCACGTGTCGCGTACACTGTGGTAGCGGTGGTTTTGGAGTGTGTCAAATTGGGTGGTGGCGCACTTTCCCCACCCTATTATTCTTTTCTCTTTTATGTCGGGGGCGGTGTGTAATTCCATCCCTTACCTTTTCACTGGCCATTCACCTGCATGTCGCCACTTGTATGTTCTTGTAGTAGTTGTTCTGGTATGTTATGTGCTGTGTGTATGCAATGTGTACGTACATAGAAAGATAGATTTAGATAGGTGGGTAGTGCGGGTGCCGTTCGTCGCTCATTAGTATCCTTTCGATGACGGAAACCCGGTGGTCAGCTGACTGCGTTGAGACGCAAGTGTCACGTGAGGAGGAAAATCAACTGACACCTTCCGACCTTTATTTATTTATTTGTTCGTCCGTAGCAGCAGAAGTGTTTATTGCCCACTTATTTCGCACTTGTTAGTGCAAATGGTATGCTTCACGGTTGTATGTGTACGTACGCAGAAGAGAAAGCGGAGTACACAGTGCAAAAAATACAGTAGCTAGCGCTAGATCAATGCAAGCACGGGCTGTGTTTGTTTTAGGGGAAGAGAGCGGGGGAGGTGCCAAGGCTATGAGTCGACCAAAAGAGGCTAGCAGCTCAACACAGCCTCAGAGACGACCAATTTCCAGCTCAGTACCCCCAAGCATCAACCGCCAACCGGTCGCAGTGTCAGCTAGTGCTAGCAACGAACAGAAACAACATAGCAGACGAGAGCATGTCGTCCAGTCGAGGAAGGGCCAGGTGGCAGCAGCGACTGCTAGGAGCAAAGAACAGCCCAAGAAACCGACGCCACCCGGAACCCCGCCGGATCAAAAGCGACTGCGCAGCAGCGCAGATAACAACAACACGCAGGACCAAGCACCACAGCAACAGCAGATGGAAGTGGACTCGAGCAACGCCGCAACATCGGAGGAGGCGGAAACTGAAGAGCTCCTGATACTGGGGGAATCAGCCGGTCGACCTGAAGTGGATCTGGCACCACTCGTGAACAATCTGCTCGTCGATATCCAACCGGAGGTGACCGGCGACGCCGTACACATTCCCAGTGGCGAAAAGAATGTACTATTGGAGGCTGAACATCAAGTAGCCGGTGATGTAACCGAGGAGCAGACGCTGCCGGTAGAACAAGGAGCGTCAGCAGAGCGACTGGCAGAAGAGCAGCAACTATTGGAAGAACAGAGGCTCAGAGAAGAAGAAGGGAAACGACAGCAAGCTGAAGAAGAGCGAAGAAGAGTAGAAAGAGAAGAGCTCGCAGCTGCAGAGAGACGACGGAAACAAGAGGAAGAGGAGGAGGAAGAAAGACGCAAGAAAGCAGAAGAAAAGTTAAGGCAGGCGGAGGAAGAACGGAAAGAAGTAGAAGCGGCGGAGGAAAGGCGAAGACGAGCGGAAGAAGAAGAACGTGAGAAGCAGGAGGAAGAGGAAGAAGCGAATAGGAGACGAGAAGCAGAAGAGCAGCGAAAGCGCGAGGCGGAAGAAGAGCGACAGCGGAGAGACGCAGAAGAGGCGGAGCGACGCAGAAGGAAGGAGGAGGAAGACGAACGACTGCGCAAGCTCAAAGAGGCGGAGCAGGCCGAAAAGTTCAAGTAAGCAGGATCAAAAGCATCACAGCAGCAAACGTACATACGTACACACTATACGTAAAGGAAAGTGGGATTGCAAGCGACGCTCGGGTGCGACTTACTGGTGGTGTTGTTTCAGACGCGAGCAAGCAGAGAGGGAAGCGCGGAAGGCGCGACTGAGTGCGATCATGTCGCGCACGCGCAACTCGCCTGCCGCCTCTCCGGCGAATTCCTCGTCCAGCGGCTCGTCAGCGGAAGCTCCGCCCCCTTCCGCCGCCGCCCCGGTGGTGAGTCTGCTCAGTCCCAGCAGCAGTTCGGTGCTTCAGAAGCTGGCCGGAAACAGTCCGACACTCGGCAACATCCTGCAGCGACATCGCTCTAATCCGTCGCTGGCGGATGCGACGCCTCCTGCTCCTGCTGCGGGCGGCGAGTCCATTCCGCCGCGCATGACTGTCTCCATGCTGGACACCGGCGGGCAGGAGGAGCTGGACGAACAGCTGACGGAACGCTCTCTCTATGATTTGGAAGCGACGGCGTCGGAGTCTGCGTCCAAGACTGCCACTACAGTAGACGCCAATTCGAACAGTTTGTTCGCGGAGCTGCAGGAGAGCTTCCTGCCCACTCCACTCACTCGTACAGATGCGACGTCGCCGGACCCGTGGGCCATCAGCAACAGCTTCGCTTCAGAACCTAGCACCGGCTCTTCGCCGAAAACAGTTCTTTTTTACAGTGGCGCGGACAGCTCAAACTTTGTCGGGTAAATGCTCTTCCTTGCACATGAACTATACTGCGTAGGTACTCCAATACAACATGTTTGTATACGTACGGTATCTATACCTGTATGTATTGTACATGTACATACGTACATATATTTGTATGTTGTACCGTACGTACTGTTTATGTACTGTTTGTACACGATCAAGACCGAGTTTTGCTGTACCTACTTTGTCATGGACCATCTTTATATATAATTTGCAACATTCAATATTATGACCGAAGTCCATCTTACTTCAAGCAGTCTATGTTAATTTGTAGGGAAAATATGAACTGCACACATTTTTAAAACATTTACGCGTTGGCACCAGATGTCGCAACTTCGGTCTTGATCGTTTTTCCCCAGCTATACACCATATGCAAACTTGTGTATTATAGGTTGGGAGAAGATGTGCAAGTGGGCGACTTGCTAGACATCAGCAGTGGTGGTGGTAGCAATCGATCTCAGGATGAAATAGACGGACACTTAGTCAACGGACACCTCCATAGTGCTGCAACTACCAACGCATCTACATGAGAACGTTACAGACTTCTACAACAAGGCAACGCCCTATTTCTTGCGGTAACACTGACGACTGTTCTCACGCAATCAATGCGAATACGTTGCAGCGAAGCCATCAAACTGTTGTTTCAGACAGGTCTGTCATTCTATGGGGCCCGATAGTGTAAAAAAGATGACAGTGTGGAAGGTTTGGTTGGTTCGCTTGGTTTTGGAAATCCATCCAGTATTTCTGCGTCCCCCGAGTGAGCGATAAGAGCGACATTTTCTCTGTTGATGCAGGTTTGCCTTTCTTTGATCACTGTAATCTGTAATAAAAGATAGTTATTTTGTGGTTTAGTCTGTGTGAGTGAGTATATGCGCAGATAAATGAAGATGATTTGTTCAGCAGATATTGTTCTGTAACGGGCGAGCTTTTGACACAGCTAGCATAAACGCGTGTTCGCTTTGTGGTATTTATTTAGCAAAACGAAATAAAACTTTTAATTTTTTCTTTGCAATAGTTCACCTTACCATGATACAAAAACAACGAGTTACAAAAGAGGAAATAGGTGTTCCACTACCTAATTCGGGCCACCCCTAGCAACTGTAATGTCGTGCTAGCCCCCTGGGGCTATATGCGGTAGCACCCCAACAATAAGGGGCAATACACGAACATTATGTTTTTAGCGCATCCTTCATTCACTCAGGAAAGAAAGTGCAAGGATCACATCGATAGTATACCTTGGCGCCTTCCCGAAAGAGATGGATCCAGTGACCCAAATTACCCTGCAGTATTTATGTACAATCTTGCGTTCAAAATTTACACCAACACCGATTCCCAAGAATGATACCAAAACTCAATAATTGCGTATATAGGATAATATGGCGTATACACAGGAGTTTTGATGTATTCGCCTTGCCCCATAAGAGAAGGTGCCGTTTTCGCCCTCCTCGCCGATTTTTTGAGCTGCAGTTAGCAAACGCGTAAAGCACGCCGAAGCAATTTCTTTTTGCAATTTTGGTATATATTTGAAAAAGTAATTGCTTCGGCTTTATTTACGCGTTTGCTATTACTGCAGCTCAAAAAATCGGCGAGGGCGAAAACGGCACCTCCTCTTATGGGGCAAGGCGAATACCGTATTTACCTATGCATAGCCCCGCTTGGTGGGTAATATCCCATTATGCCGGATGATTTGTCGCGTTATGCCGGGCCTGTCTCTTTATTCCTCATATTTTGCCCCGTTATGCCGGACCCCAAAACTGTCGCTTTATGCCGGAAATTGTCGCGATATGCCGGACCAGTCGTCTCGTTATGCCGGGTCTAACCTTTCAGCCTGTTGTCGCGATATGCCGGACCAGTCGTCTCTTTACGCCGGACAAAATCTCGTTAGGCCGAATCAGCTATTTTTTGGGATTCAATGTAGGTAAACATTCACGCACCGCACGCTGAAAAATTAGCACACAATAGCCTCCAAAGAGGGCTTAGGCTCAGGCTTAGGACTTGGGCATAGGCTCAGGCTTAGGACTTGGGCTTAGGCTCAGGCTTAGGGCTTAGGCTTAGGGTGCCTAAAGAGCGAACTGAATTTGAAAATCTCGCAACGAAATGACCAGCAACGAAAGTTCTCACGACCATCTGACCAATTCTGGACTGGCAACGAACAAAGTGAGGCAGTTCTGCATGGACAGCTGTGCCAAGGGTTGGCCAACTGCTGCTGGACTGATGCTTTCCAGCTGTCCACATGGACTGCCACACTTTGTTTGTGCACGTGGACAACTTTGAAATTTTTTCAAACTGTCCACACTGATTTGGAATGTTCGAGTCCGTGGAGCTTTTCAAGCTCAGATATGTGTTCTTTATTATGTTTTTATCACGACGTTTCCAGACAGGGATCGATCTGCCAAGCCCATGCAGCATTCTATTCTTTTCTCATACATCCTTGGTATGAGTACATATATGGAACACATTCCATTGTCTTCCATGAAATTTTCATCGGACTCAAACATTTCGATATCTGTATGTAGTACGTACTATGTATGTACCCAAAAAAGCCTGGCCTAGGCATAAAGCTACAAACTACCCCAAACAAACACACCAATCCACCCCCAAAAAACCCAAACCACAAACCCACAATCCAAACCCCAAACAACCCAAACAACCCAATCACACCCCCAAAACCAACCCAAAAACACAAAAAAACCAAAAACAAAAAAAAGGGGGGGGAAAGGGGGGGGGGAGAATACACAACAACCGTCACTTCTCTACAGTACAGCACGGACAACTTAATCATAAGCCTACTATTTTGTCAGTTCAGTACAATGAAGCATGGGCGGCGGGCGCCCTGTACGCCCCCAACACTGATAAAATATGTGAATTGATGAACGTGGACGACTACTATCACACAACCCAGGCATCACAGACACCGAAGCCGAAGTTACATGTCAGCCTTCTTCTTCATCATCCCAATCAACCCACGTGTCATTCTGAAAGAATAGTAAGCTGATTACAACTGTGCGTACTGTACGTGTACCTGAGCTGTTGCAATCTTGTAGGGTGTGTTGTTTGTTGCCTGTTCATGTATTTCTTTGTTGACACCATCATGTTACCGCGTCGTCTGCAGCAGTCCCTTTCTGTTCCTTCGCCGTCGTGGTTGCAGGCGTAGGTGTTTGCGGATGCGGACAGGCTGTGTCTTGAGCCGGTGACGCGCTGTCGGTGGAGTCAGCTAATTCCACAATGTCTTTTTGTGAGCAGACGCTCCAGGAGTCTGTACCTGTGCCATTGTTGCTGGTGCCAGTGTCCTCCTCTTCCTCCTCCTTACGAGGCGTCCTCTCTTCTTCCTCTGCCCTATTCTTCTTCGTCTCAGCTAATACTTGTTGCTTATGTCCATCCGCTTCCTGTTCACCTGAACGAAGGACAGAAAGAAAATGGCTAGGCGGTGTCGCGAGACAGCAATAGCAAAGTCCCCGTCTATACCAAGTACCTTCACTGCTATCTTCCCAGTCTAATGGAAGAGAAGCAGAGGACTGTGGTTGCTGTTGTTCTTTGCCTTGGTCACTTCTGCGCAACAAAGCCTCTCTCCTGGCTTCGTCCAACTGCCACTGGTGCTTCTTGTAAAAGTAGCGTTGCCAAAACGTCGCGTTACTCACACTTCCAGGCACCTGCAGAAGCATCAAATAAGTACTGCGCACATTCATTTCTTTTGGGACGTACACAGTTTGGACAATATTGGAACCATGCTAATTTTGGGACATCAGTGACTGCTGACCCCATTTTCTAAGGACCAGTTGCGCTAACAATAATGGGTGGTCGCGAGCTGACCGACCACTCTGTATTACACTTTTTCAATGCATTATTTCCCTTTCCCTTTACCGATCAAAAATGCACTCGGGGTTAGCTCGCGACCACCCATAATTTCTTTTCGCAAGCGGTCCATAAAAAATGAGTTATTGGAACATAATTTGTTTTGTAGCAACCAGCGTATTTCGCCAGTGGAGCAGTGGCGTTGTTGGGCAGCTTACAAATGTGGCGTATTGGCTGCGAATGTGAGGGCTGTTGGCAAGCAGTCGGGATATTTCGTCCTTGTGATCCTCCAGAGAGAAATGGTCCAACCAGTCCTCGAACAGTTCCGGAGCTCCATCCGGCTCTCGGCAGAATGTTCCAGGATCGCTTTCGATGGCAAACAGTCGAGCCTGCAACAGTTCAACCACAAAGCACGTACAAAACAGTACACACACGCCCTACAGTGCTCAACTCACCTCAGACCGGCTGAGTGACTCGGAAGTGATTGGAATTTGCATGTTTTCTTCGCCGGCTGTCGTGTCTTCAACCAGCAGCACTTGGTTAACTGTGTCCACAAGAGTTTGCATCCATCCACCACCAGCTGTCTTCGCCTCCTCGCGCTTAGCCTTTCTGGGCTCAGACGATAGAGAAGCAGTCCCATCAGCATTCGTCGATTTCTGCTCCTCGTCCTCTTCCTCAGTAGTAAGCAGAGAGCCAAAGGCGGACGCTTGATTCACAAGCAGGGAACTGACACTACGCGCCTCGGACTCCACGGCACTGGAAAACTCATCCATGTCCTTCTTCACCAACTCAAAGGTGGACAGTGTCTGATAACAAATCAAAAAAGCACCCGTACATAAAAATGTACCTGAGCTGAGCTACATATTACATCGGCTCAACTGATGCAACTGTCAAAGCTCCGTCACATTCGAGGGAACTAACGAGGGGCCTACGTACGTATGTCTGGTGCTGCGTTCAAATCAACGATGTACCTACGTTCCACGTATGTCCAACGTACGTTCGACGTTGGTCCAATGAAAGCATAGACAGCCATGGAGTTTTTTTGGGTGTATGACCAACGTACGTTGGACGTAGTCGCTAATCAGAATGCAGCATAGAACACACCGGAGCTGAAAAGGTCCATGCGGCTACAGTAGAGCTGTAGTAGTGTCGGGGTGGATACTGTTAGGTATATGCTAAGGCTACGCCCAGCGCACGTCGCAAATCCTTATAAGCCTTCAAGCGCAACTATTTCAGCGCACAGGCACTGTACCCGTGTACCGTCTCCACATCATGAACGGAGATTGCTCATTTCTACTTTCAATGGCCCGTTCACAGCGAACGCTGAACGCTGGCGTTGACGCTGCGAACAACATTATGGAAAGCTATGCAGATCTCTATTTTACTTTGATAATAACGCCGACATGATTGCAACGTACGTACGTATTTCGACAAGTTTACGACGATGTTTGCTGCAAATTATCTGCGATCGTCAAATCTGCGTTGAACGCTGACATCTGCCTTGAACGCTAACATCTGCGTTGTCGTTGACGTCGACGTTAGCGTTCGGCGTTGACGTTGCGCTAACGCCGGCGTTGACGCTGCGTCAACGCCGGCGTTCAGCGTTCGTTGTGAACGGGCCATCATAGCTTACTCGGCACTCGCTTGCAATCGCGTGCGTAGTAACTGTACAGAAAAGACTCACCTTTGCTTTCGCTTGTTCAAACCAGGAGGAAAATCCAGATATTCCTCCATCCCCAGCAGTTTCTGACTGACTAGAAGAAGCATCGGGACCAGCGACCATCTTCTCCTTAGCATCCTCTGATTTCCCTTCTTCTCGCGATTCGTTTCCAACTTCTCTCGTCGTCATATCAGTGAAACTGAGGAGACTATTTTGGACAGACAGTACACAGCGATTAGCAGACCAACCACTCTGATAAATTAGTAGACGGGAGGGCCTAAAAGCGGGCATGGGCACGGGCACGGTCACGGGCATGGTCGCGGGCATGAGCAAATCCACACCGGTCCCACCGTCGCATTCAGCCGTTAGGTGTGATGGGTCCCGTAACGAATGCGTCTAAAGATTACGGTAACGACGAAGCGCGCCGCGTTTCTTCGTTTTTTCCCTCCCCCCCCCCCGCATTCGTTACGGGACCCATCACACCTAACGGCTGAATGCGAGGGTGGGACCGGTGTGGATTAGCGATATCTTGGCCACGTTACACTCAAATGTTGATAACAATGGCTTCCAGGCTGTTCACAAGAAACTTTTACACCTGTTGAATGCAGCTGGATTTATCAAGGATTATCTCACCATCTTCATGGCCAAAACTAGTGATGCAAATAGCAGTACCACAGATGGTATACTGTAACAATGAAGAGAAATGTTCTATGCAAACTTGAAATGGTTACATGAAAATGGTTGATTTTATGAAAAAGCGAAGGCGAACAGCTGCAATTGTTATTAACTGATACTGAATATGCCTGCCTACTCCATTCATTTATGCGCATGCATGCACATGGAAAAAAAGAGCTCCAGTACCTAAGATGCGCATTCATGCGCATTTATGAGGAACTGTGCACATAAAAGTCGACCGGCACTTCAAAAATGCGCATGCATGCGCATATATGTACTGGAGCTCCTTTTTTTCGTGCGCATGCATGCGCATAAATGAATGGAGTAGGCAGGTATACTCAGTATCGGTTAAGCGCAATTCTGGAACAAAACCCAACAGAACCAGAAGGTATAAAAGGGTATAATTTCTGGAAGAACAAAGATATGAGCTCCAAGCGGTTTCTAGCAAACAGTATCTTTTTGCTCTGCTGTTTTCTGTTCAAATTTGCATAGATTTTGATTGGCAAAAGGGGAAAAGCATCTTCTCAGTGAGCTCTAGCAACACATATGGCAACACGACTTTCGTTTCAGGCAACCCTTTTGCACATCTGGTAAAAGTTGCTAATCTGGCAACCCTTTTGCACATCTGGCTACTCAACACTTGCTACTTGCTGAACATCTGGACAGCCACTAACGAATCTGTAGTGTTTGAGCAAAATTTATGCTACAAAACAGTGCGGAAGCATGGAAAAGGTGAAATAATTGATCTACATCACAGCAGTTGACCTACAGATGCCAAAATATTGCTGATTTGCCCATGCCCGCGACCATGCATGCCCGTGTCCGCTTTTAGGCCCCATGCCCGTGCCCCTGCCTGTGCCCGCTTTTAGGCCCTCCCTTAGGCTAAACTTGCAGCATTTTTTGGCATTTTTATGCTCTGTGGTGGTAAAATTGAGTACAATTTGCTAAATGCAGCCTTTATAAAAAATAAATGCAGCCGTAAGCAAATATAAAAAGTTGCATTGCAAGTAAAGCGGTTGTGTTGTGAAATAAGTGTAAGATTCTACAATTATTTTAGTGAATTTCTTCTTTGTCTTTGTGGCGGCTGCTTTCTGTTTCAGGGATCATCTCTCTTATTAGATCACGCAGGGGAACGAGGAGTCTCCTTTGGCGGAAATTGGTTCTTGATCTGAACTTCTACTGTGGTAATCTTTTGTCTTCTTCGGAAGAGAATTTGCAATCATTTCGTCCGAAACAGAATCTGATAGTTTTCGTCCACTCGGGTCACCGGCTGTCGAGGTACTGAAGTACTGTACGACAGTACAACGTTATCAATAGATTTGGTTGAAATAAAGAAATGTCAAAAAGTTTATACTTGAGAACTCTTCACACATTTTTCCTGGCGTTCCGGGAAAAGTGTTGGCAAAAAGGTGCAATACAGAAGCGGATGAAAGCAACACGTGCCTTACGCCGCTCTTATTTCAACCACACCTATTTCTGACATTTATGAATCCAATGAACACCATTGTCGTCCTGCTTTCCATGTATATGTGCCGTAGTTACCGGTGTGTATTGTATCCCACTGTATATTCAGCTCGTTATCTTATGGATTGTTGTTGTTCTTACTTCTTGATTGTGCAGGGGTGTTTGCGTAAGCTTGCTGCCTGTCTCACTCGAAGGCGTTGCTACAGTGTGAAGGAGACAGGAGTGCTGGTGGGAGCTGAACCCCCCTGGCCTTTCTTTGAGCCGGAGCCGCCTCCCTAGCAGCCCTTACGCACTGCTGCAAACACTGAAGCCCAATCAGCTACTTTATGCAGTAAGTATATACACAGTGAGCCACAGGCGCCAGCTAGAATGGGTCCAGTCAATCGGTAGTTGAGTGCCGCTTCTGCTCCGCATTTGGAGTTGTTGCTTGTTTAGCTTTCCCTGTGGCATAATGTCCACTGTGCCTCTTCCGCTGACTGATGAGCAAAAGGTGCGGGTGGTGACTGGCTCCACTG
This sequence comes from Epsilonema sp. ZAB3_2, assembly GCA_030247985.1. Classification (NCBI taxonomy): domain Eukaryota; kingdom Metazoa; phylum Nematoda; class Chromadorea; order Desmodorida; family Epsilonematidae; genus Epsilonema; species Epsilonema sp. ZAB3_2. The sequence goes on from JASAMW010006451.1 coordinate 15,531, forward strand.
TTTCTGGACTCACTGTTGCTCGCGAGTTGGCTGCTGCCTTCCATGCCAAAGTAGGCTGAGTGTACATGTACCACCGCATCTACGTACCTGGCACCTTCCGGGCACATGTTTACTGTGGATGATGTGCATAATTTAACGTAGCATTTATTGTCCGTTCAAAGGTAGCATTCAATAGACGTGGTTGAATTAAGAATTCGGCGTGATGTAGGCCTATACAGAGTGTCTCAAAATAAACCGTCCACCTTTCCGTGCATGTAACTCTGGAACCAAATCTTAGATTTTCATGCGGTTTCTTTTATTTTGTAGCCAAGGCTTCAACGAAGGTGTGTATAAAATTTCAACTATTTCGTCCACATACTTCGGAAATTGCGACGGTTTGAATCTCGAAGCTCAAAATCGACGTTTTCTTCAGTATGGAGAAAAATCTCGGTCTTATTCTTTCAAGATACCCAGTTCAATGCGTTTGCTACCCTGGCACTGGGGCTAATGCATGAGATACGCATTTTCTAGCACTTTGGAACATCTTTTTTTATTACGAGGCTAATTTTGTTTAGACCATGCACAGAAGACCCCCTAATCGGCACTACCAGTTCGCGAAAAACCCTCGTTTTTGTCCGCCGGGGAAAGAACGTGTTTGAGCAGCTTCCACTTGGCCTATGAAGCTCAAATTTTGTACACATCTGAGTTGAAGCCTTTGCTGCAAAATACAAAAAACCGCATGAAAATTTAAGGTGTGGTTCCAGAGTTACATGCACTGGAAGGTGGACGGTTTATTATGAGACACCCTGTATATCGTTTTGTAAGTTGGTGAAGAGTTGGGACAGGAGTAGCGACCAGGTGCGTGTTGCTGTGTAGGGCGAGGACGACGCGTTCTTCGTGATGAACGTGGAGCGAGTGGTGAGTCAGTGGAAGGAGTGGCGGCGGCTGCTGCCTCGCGTTCGGCCCTACTACGCCGTCAAGTGCAACGGGGACCCGGTGCTGTTGTGGGTGCTGTGGCGTCTGGGCTGCGGCTTCGACTGCGCCAGCAAGCAGGAGATGGACAGCGTCCTGCGTCTCCTGCCCGCCCTCGCTCCCTCCGCCGACATCGTCTACGCCAATCCCTGCAAGACGCGCAGCTACATACGACACGCGCGCGACAAAGGCGTCAACGTCATGACCTTCGACAACGCGGAAGAACTGCACAAGCTGCGCGCCCTGTTCCCCGAGGCAGAGTAAGAGCCACTCCCAGCCTCCATACAGGTAGCCAAAGAGACTGACTGTTGTAGACTGGTTCTGCGCATCGCCGTCTCCGATCCGACTGCCGTGTGCCAGCTCAACGTGAAGTTCGGTTGTGATCCAGTATCCACTGCGCCTGCTCTCTTGAGGGAGGCCGCTTTCCTGCGCTTGCACGTTGTCGGCATCAGGTACTGCGCTGAAGAGCTGGCTGGCGGTCCAAATCAACCTCTGCGCGTGCAGAGCAGCTACGTTGTGCCAAACAGGCCGACGAAGCCTTTCGTCACGCATGTATATGTATGTACGCGTATTGTATGCAACTTTGTAGTACCTACGTATGTACTATACGTGTATATGTAGTTTTCACGTGGGGAGCGGCTGTCGGGATCCATCTGCGTTCACTGTTGCCATTGCGCACTGTCGTCGCTTGTTTCTGCAAGCTGAGGAGCTTGGCCACAACATGCGACTGTTGGACATTGGAGGCGGATATCCTGGACATCCAACACCAGAGATCACTTTTCCACAGGTACAGAGAGAGTTCACTATGGAACTTAGCCTGTGTTGCGCAAGTCACATGTACTCTCAAAGAATAGGAGTACGTGAACCATGGGTAGAAGTGTGTGAGAACATTGAGATAAAACTCACTGTCGTGAAGTAGGCAAGGCATGTTGCAACTGGCACACGCGTAAGTATCTGCAAGCAGCGCAGTGTTGTTCTTGCATAGGGAGGGTGCAAAAGGGTGCTCTTTTTCTCTGCTTGAAGGTTGCTGCAGTAATCAACCGAGCTTTGGATGAACACTTTCCTCCATCTCAGTGTGTTGCGGAAGGCGTGCAGATCATAGCGGAGCCAGGGCGTTTCTTCGCTTCCGCCGCTTTTTCATTGGCTTGCAACGTGATCGCCAAAACATTCACCGCGGCAGAAAATATCATCGCATCAACAAGTATTTGCTCTTGCTGGCATGTGACGGTGTGAATAGAAGTGCGTAAACACGTGTGGTAGAGATGGAAAAAACCGAATGGTAAAAGGGAGGGCTCTGAAGCACGAATTTTCCTTTTCTGTAGCTGATGCGGCATCAGGAAAATGCTACATGTACTACATCAACGATGGTGTGTACGGTTCCTTCAACTGCGTCCTCTACGATCACTATCAGCCCAGCGGACAACCGCTTTTTCCACGGGTGAGAGAGAGAGAGAGAGAGAACAAGCGTACAACATGGTAGTAGGTACCGAAGACAGGGTTCGTACAGATCCTTTATATCCTTTAGATCCTTTAAAAGTCCTTTTTTTAGGCAGGCATCCTTTATATCCTTTAAATATCCTTTATTTGGCCAAAGGATCCTTTATAAATTTTTTGAGCACGTTTCCATCAGTTTCAGAGAGAGACTGCTAAAAATTTTTCGCCTTCGGCGAGTGTTTCGTCCTGCTTTACCAATATTTTATGGTATCCGGGGAACCAACTTCTATTTTTCAATATTTTTTCTTGCTTTATGTTATTTTGGCTTCATATCATGTTTCATTTTCACAATTTTTTCATCAGCTGCAATGTTCCTCATTGATAAGTTTTGTTAGTAGTAATTTCTTGGTAGTACTACTGACAAAACGATAGCAATTTCCTGATCAGCTCATGCCACGCAGCTGATCAAAGAGGTAATATTTTAGCTTCGGCTTTGCTGAACTTGCTAATTACTGGCCAATAAGAGAGGGGTGGTCAAAATTCCTTACTGTTGACTGGCACCTTGAAGGTGCAGATAGGCTTCGTTTGCAAGGCTTCTCTGTGGATTATACAGTATATTGATTGGAGGGGCATAGGGGTCAGATAGTATGATATAGGAGTTCAAAACATAGAAAATGAAGTACCTATGCGCAGAAAGATAAGCTCCATTATGGATCCTTTATTTCGTATGGGATCCTTTGAAAAATTTTGGTCCTTTCTGTACGAACCCTGCGAAGATTGCCCGCGCCATTTGCACTTTTTATGTGTAGGGAAGTGATGGAGGCGTGCTGAGTTCAGTGTGGGGTCCGACGTGTGATGGGTTGGATTTGGTACTGCCGCAGTGTCATCTGCCTCCACTGGAGGTAGGGGAGTGGCTGGTGTTTGAAAACATGGGCGCTTACACCTGCGCCGCCGGATCCGAGTTCAACGGATTTCCCCGGCCAGCCATCCACTATGCTATCAGTCAGAAGACGCTGTACGTACCCTAGTAGCCAGCATTTTGCCACAGTACATGGGTGGCGCATGCACATGTATAGTATGCTCTTTCGCTTGCAGGAAATTGATGATGAACGGAGACCAACCGTACGAGCTCGTGGCTGCTGATGACAGTAGTGATGACGATAGCATTTCTATCCCGGAAAGTCTCTTTGAATCCAGCGCTGAAGATACAGACAGCTCTGCATCTGCATGACAAGACTCGAGTTTATTGCCATCGCAACTGATGATTACAAACGTGCTTGCTCTTGAGTGAAGTGACATCTGTACGGTACGAGTTGATACACTGGTGCAAGTCCTAGTAGGCGATGTACTGTAGGTGTGGTTTGCATTTTCTGCGAGCCTACGAAATTAACTGCAATAAGTTGCGCGTGGATATTCCGTCAAACGGATTTGATTTCTACCAAACACTGTTGATTTGAAAATGAAAGTACCTAATGCGTTGTAAACAAGAACAGGCTTTCATTGCAACCGAAGACCAACAACAAACAACACCAATTTAGGATTATAGGACGTCGAAACTGATCATCGACTACTATTTGCTGCATCATGGACAAGATATTGCCTATTTTACATAGCTCTACAGGTACAGTAGTGCACACATGCCGTACATTGCAGGTACGCGAATATGAATAGAATAGGTTCATCTGAAAGAAGGCTCAAGGGCAAGCAAGAGGAAATCAAGAAAGAAAGCAATAAGTAATCTAAGTGAATTACTCGCCCTGGGCCAAGTTCAAGTTCATCGCCGCAAGTCCGGGTTCGCTCCTCTGCCCTTGCCGAAAGGCATTGCTGCTGCTGCTCTGGAACCTGGACCGTGTGGTGTAGCACCGGGCTCTTCCACCTCTATGCCTCTGGAACGACTTCTGGTGATCATGCGTTGCGGATCGTCTTGCTGAATCAAGGAAGCGCCTCTGCCTCTTCCTGGCGATGCGATGGCGCTCTGCAGAGCTGGAGCAGCAGTGGCAGTGACTAGAAGTTGTGCAGGTGGTGGTAGACCTGGCGGAGGCGGAGGACGCTCCTCTTTCTCCTGGGGCCACTGCGGCTCAGCGACAAGAGCAGGGTCACCCTCGCCGCTGGCACTTTCTTTCAGCTTCTTCTGACTTGGCTTAGACGATGCTGAGACTATCGCCTGTTCTAAGCCCGGAGGAGGGAGCTGCATGCCAGCCCCGTCTTCGCTTCCCTCCGAAGATCCCGGCTCCTTCGGACGCTTCTGTCCCCTGCTACCGTTGTTGAGACCGAGCTGAGCTTGCGAAGCCCAGGCGCCGCTTCCTTCTTGCACTCTCATCCCCAATTCTGCCACCGTCTTCACTTCCGTCCTGTCGTCTGCTTCACATTCATCTGACCAGTCATCTTCGCTTCCTGGCGCAGGCTCCTCTCTCTCCTCCAGAGTCAGTTGTTGCAGCTCTGGAGTCGCTCCGCTCTTCTTCTCCGTCTCGCCGTTGCTCTTCGTCTCTTCTCCGCCTCTGTCCCGTTGTTCCTCCTCCTGTACAGATGCTGCCAGCTCTTCCGCCTCTCCTTCTGCCCGGAGAAAGGACGCAGCAGCTCTGTCCAATGCGCCCGTGGTTTCTTCTATCAGTCGCTCTCCAGCCTCCACCATTTTTTCAGGGAAATGCGAGTCTGTGATGGCGAAAGCGTCTTCTCCCGTAGTATCCTTCTTCCAGTAGTGCTGCTCGTCGTTCGTATCGCCCATGTTCACAATTTCCAGCTTCACTGGCGAGAAAGCTTGCAGTCGCGGAGGAAGGAGGAGAACGCGGTAGTTGGTGCTGCTCACTTCCTCGTTGTCCACTGTCTCTACGTAGATATTGATCGCCGTTTTTTCCTCTTTGTCCCTCAGACTCTTTGAAACGGCATGGAAAAGCGGAACCGGACCACGGACGCTCAGAGGAGCAGCCTGATTCTCGCAGCTGTACCACCCTAACAGCTGATCGACATTGTCCACTCGCAAACGGCTGGTCAATTGGTCCAGCTTCGGCCAATCCACTTGTCCATTCGGATAGTAGAAAGAGTAGCGGACGCCGATTGGGGCAGTGTAGTGGATATGCATAAGTTCCTCCTGCCGCTCCACGGATTCCGCATCGTCCGTTCTCTCCTGCGTCTTTCGTATGCTGCGTCTACCGAACACCAGACCCTCCGAGCTTCCTTCCTCGTTGTTACAGTCGAAAAGCAGCATGGCCAATGTAGGCGCACTGACGCTCACTCGCACATTCATCGTCATCGTCACCTTTACCCTATAACAAGAACAAAAAGAATATTGTGATGTGCTGCGTTCCATATGGCGATAGCCCGGCCCGAAAAAGGGGGAGAGAACTCGGACCGAACGGGAATGGAACCTGCTTGCTAACCCAGATTGGCTAAACTCGCCTTACATACTTAGAAGTAGTATTCTGTACGTACACTAATGCTCGGACGCTATTGCCATACGTACGCAGTATGTAACAAACAATATCCAATAATAATGATCTATCATTGCTTGGGGCCGTAGCGCCAGTCCAGAGTGAGAACTTGGGTGCAGCTCGAAACGCATAAGCTAACACCAGCCTTCTTCCTTCCGCCACCCGACCCACATCTACGGGGCGAATGGCGAGCACCGTGACGGTGTTCTCGCTCGCCAGCGCGAATCGTAGTCGTAGCGTGTGTCGTTACTCCAAGACACAGGGTGGCCAGATCCCAGGGGGAAAGACAGGCCATCAAACAGACCAAATGAGCCTGCCCAGGCAAATATGAGCTCCTCAAGCGAAAAAACCGCGAAGGCAACCCCTGGGGCCAACCGAGAAAAAACCGCGCATCCGCAAAACGCCGAAACAGCAGGAAAACAAAAAACCCTAACAAACCAGAAAAAAAGAAAAAAAAGACAAACAGCATGAAAAACTCAACAACCAGCCAGCAAAATACACAGACAAACGCCAACACATCGTGATCGTGTTCGGTTCACCATAACCCAAGCTACTAGAAGTCCTTGACCAAAACCCAAGGACGTCCTAGGAGTTCATGGTTGTGGCTGACTCGACGGGGGTTTTAGCTGAATTTCGTAGGCAACAAATGCAAAAAATGCAATATCGTACGATCTATGATCAGGTCAGACTAATAGTGGGCTACACACGTGGTGAGTAAACCCACGGTGAAATCACGGTGAGTTTGAACTTCGAGTTTTATTTTTCGTGTAGAGCATTGCTTCCACGCGCGAAATTTTTCTCGCGTGTTCACACGTGGTGAGTTTCAAACTCCCGGTGAATTCAGCGGCCTCCCTATGCTTCATCACATACTTATGGGGAATTCCCCGTGAGTTTACTCACCACGTGTGTAGCGCGCTACTGATTGATTGAACTGGTCGGAAAACGATCGACTCACCCCCACCGTTGTCAACAACAACAACTACCGAACTTAGCTTAGCAATGATCTTGCAGTGAATTATGCTTCTTTTAAGGATTGCGTTTTTTTCGGTTCACCTACATTTTCGACTGAGATTCTGCGGCGATTAGAATGCCAGATTGGACAGAAGCCAAATCCGGGTGATGCATGCGCTATTGAGGCTTTGATGTTCCTTGATCCTTACGCATGCGTGCGTATGCTACGATGCGTTTTGAATCTTCTTAATTTTGGAAGTACGCTAGGTTAGCTATGAAGAAAGAGACCTAAGTGGCTGTTGGCTAAACTGTGCACAGGAAAGAGAAAGCGATAATGAACGGATTTTCGAGCTGCCGTCGAGTTAAGCCTCTAATTATTAGTTTCTTCAGTCAATCAGGGATCAGTGACACCTCGTCAACACATAGCCACCCCTGGTCCATTTCCATTCCATGCTCCTGTCCTGCTCTCTTTGGACTGGACAATCTTGGTAACACGGTACATTCCTTACTTTTCTGCACGCTGAGGCGAGCGTATGTGCGCTTTGGTGTTCGAGTTTGAATAACGAAGAAACCAATAGGGCAATGATATTTTTGCTATACAATTGGCCTTACACCGATAAAGCAATTCATTCATGCATTCGACTCAATTCATCCAATTCTTGCTGAGTGCTGTTTTCAGCCCCTTTCGCATACACATTACAGTTCTACACTTTCGAATGTCGTATACTTTCTCCTACTTTTGTGGTTGACTGATAAGTCTGCGTCTGCATGTACTGTACATGTACGTATTCATTCAGAAGATAAAGAAGATTTGTTTTCTGTAAGCCGCCCTAGAAGAGACTTGGAAAGCAGAGTTGCTGATACTCTTGGCAAACACATAAGGTGCAAAGACGCTTGTTTATCCAGGCCCCAATTCTCGGTGGGCCCTGGGACTTGAATGGGTTGGCAAATATTCACCCATGTCTGCGCATTGTCCCACCTCTCGTTTCCACCTGGGGCTTTGACCAAGGCTTCCAAAATGTCAACACACTCTTTTGAGGTATTCCATTGTGTCAAATCCCTTAATGCAGTTCACATGTGTTCCAGAACAAGGTCCCTGGACTAAATCGCTGTTTGCCTAACATCTACCACGGGCGCACAAGCACTTATTGTCACTGGAAAAAATCCCGGTGGCCCAGCAGCAGCAGGAAATCTGCTGGCGGAAAAGCACGGTTGCATGTTTCATTCAACGAATGCCGCTTATATTATATACCATAAGAACGAACATAATATGTAATGTACTGTATAATGTATAAAGATATGTGTACAGTACAGTCGATAATACTGGGCTGACGACTGGCTGACCTTAGGCTGACTCATATAGATAGCAGTGAAAATTGGAGTTAGATGGCTTACCGTAATCAGCGGCTAATCTTTCGCATACTATACGTAGTATGTAGTATTCATAATTCGCTAGCCTTTACCACTATTTATCCGCCATCTTTGTATTGCGCCATTCAGTGTGTACATACGGGTATGTATGTAAAGAGATGTACCGCGAGCACAGACACAGTAGGTGTACCTGTGCCGTGTAAAATGCAGAGTGATGAAGGAGTGGGCCTTATCTTCTCCGGTTGGTAAATCATCGTCTTCGTCGTCGCTGTTAAAGTCGTCTACCAAGTTCGCAGTCATCGCTTGACAAGATTACCCTATTATTTTACGAAAGTTAATCGCCTTCTCGTCGATGTGACGTGAGTTCGTCAACTACTCGGTACTCTCCCCCTTTAAAATGCACTGGCAGAGAACGCTGACAAAATGAAAAGGGTGGGCGGAACCTAGCCTATTGCGCCAATCAGCACTCGATCTGGAAAGAGCTGGGCGAATCAGCAGAAGCAAACGGGTCCGTCTGAGATTATAAACGGCAACGACAACGGCAAACATCACGGGAGGCTGGCGCTGGGCCCTTTAGTGAACAAGGTCGAAATTAAGTGCGGCATTAACCTGGTTGCTCGCACCTGAGAAACGGTAGGCATCCATCCTCGTTCAGCTGCCTCCATCCACTTTACACCCTATTCGATATCCTCTGGTCCCGTATTTGTTTGTGTAGCAATCAGGCCACTCCGCAAGTGCTTTGCTCTATTCACTTTAGAGGCTTCTCGGTTGTCAGTGGACAACGGTTATGCGCATTCCTGGCGCATCACTCCCACTGGATCGGCCACTCGGCGACAAGCAGTCTCCAAATCTTTCTCCCCACCCACAAGCCCCCAAAAAACTCAAGGAATGTCTTTGCCCCTGAACCCTTTTTCCTACTACCTCGCTTCATCCGAGCAACTGAAAAATTACCTCGGCAGCATCTCCGGTGCTACCGGAAGTCAAGGAACGTCGGTAGCCATGGACATAGGAATAGGCTCCGGAACATCAGGGTCTTCCAGCACAAACCCATTCTCAATCGACTCCATCCTGTCTTCATCGGCAGCAGTAGCCAGCAGAATGGCATTCTCCAATCCTCTGTTCACAGCGCCTCCTCGCTGCATCCCGCCTTTCCTACCCAGTGGAATCACGCCATGGGGACCAGGAGGACTCTGTCCGTCTACAGCTGGAATGCCCCATGTGATGGGTAAGGGATAAGCTAATACATTTTTAAAGCACGAAACCGTCGGATTGCTTTATTGGCTGCGTTTTCAGCGGCTGCGTTCAAGTCCGGTGCGGCGTTTGGCCCGTTGGGAGGGGGCTATCTGCCATCTGCTTTTCTACCAGCGTTGCCGCTTTCGGGGAAGAGAAAAAGGAGGCATCGCACCATCTTCACGGAGGAGCAGTTGGCGGAATTGGAAGCAACTTTCCAGAAAACTCACTACCCCGACGTGTTGCTTAGAGAGCAGCTTGCTCTGAAAACGGATCTGAAAGAGGAAAGAGTCGAGGTAAAACAACACCGCACGCACATTTTGTAGGTACAATATATACTGTATGTAGGAATATGTATGACCGAGATAGGAAATATCGTCACCCACAACCCCACAATTAGCTTTTCAGCCGCGCTCGTGGTGCAGGCGGTAAGACGGGCTACGTCAGGTCCGATCTGTCTTCCTCTGCATCATGAGTTCCCTTCCCACTCTCGCCAAGTGGGATTAAGCGACTGGCAATCCAAGCGGCAGTATGGTGCGCCCGCTTGCTGGTTTCTATAGCACCAACCAGTGCTTTCCTTCGGATCAGCACCCCCTGACCAGTGGTCGCTGATGGCTGTTCGGCTTCGTGCCAGGCTGGTGCCTTCGTGCCTGTAGGTCTTGATCGAACACGAACTGAGCCCCAGCCGCTCTGCCCTGCCGACTGCCACAGATGAGACGCAGGGGCTTCGGAAATACCCAGCAGGGGACCGCTCCAATTGAAATCACCTTGCCGAAGCCAGGCGCTTTAAAAAAAATCGAGCTTGGCGGGGGAACTCAAACCCGGAACGTCTGCGTGGAAGGCAGACAGATTGCCTTATCTACTGAGCTACGGGCGCTCCTAGGATTTTCCTTGATTTTATGAATTTTTTTAACATTTTTCATGAGAGAGCCTTGCGTATAAGTTTGCTTTTTGCAATTTCTGGCTTTGCTTTAAGGTGTGGTTCAAAAATCGTCGAGCTAAATGGAGGAAGCAGCGAAGGGAACAAGAAGAGAAAGGCGGCCCGAAATCATCGTCTTCTTCCGCATCTTCGTCTTCCTCCTCATTCCTGAAGGAAAAGAAGTCGTTTGTGACTGGTGAATCATCGGAGCCGGGTTGCAAGGCAAAGGATGCTCCAAACAACAACAAAAGCAGAATGGGTGGTCATGCTGCGGACTCGGACGAAAGCGAGTTAGATTTGTCCGATGACGAGGAGCATTCAACTCCCTCCAAATCCCGAAAGCTCAGCTTGATGACCAACCGATAGTCCTAAAATTGCAGTATGCATATACTGTAAACCATGAAATTTTCGAACGCACAAATATTTCGAACAGAAGGGGGGGTCGTTTAGTTCGAACACTTTAATTTTCGAACACAGAGCTCAGCCAAGCTCTACGTACGTACGTACGTATGCTCAACAACAATTTTTTCCCTTTCGCTAACCTATGGTATAATCTGGTCCATTGCCTATTTACATGTCTATGGTATGGTTTATCGTTTGGTGATGCATGGCTGTATACACCTAATACTATGTACCATACCACACCATATGGTGCTGTATATATGTACTGAGGAAGTCTAATGGTACTTAGCAATAAATTTGTTCAACATACAAAAAGTTCGAACCATGTAATTTCCGAACAAAAGTTTTTTGTTCGAATTGTTCGAAAATTACATGCGCTCGAAAATTTCATGGTTTACAGTACCCAGTAATTTTAATTATGTACTTTTGCTTGAGCTGATCTGATTCTGTGGAGTAGCCTTGTGTAGGTTTTTGATCTACAGTCTATTGTCATATATTGTTTTAAATTGTGAGTTTGGTGTTTTTTGTTTCGGCTCGACTGACCGTTAGATGACACTTTGTAGGTATTTTATGTTTACACTATGTATGTATGTACGTACTCCCCCGTACTAGATTTTTTAAGCTCTTCAACGTTCTCTTGATAGGCGTTTTCCGATTTCGCATGATACAGTAGCCAAGTATACCAAGTACCAAGTATACCAAGTACGTACATATTATGAGATAACGAATTGAGATAAAAGTACGTAAGTTAAGTAACCTATGTCGATTTGGCCGTAACGGAATTGCAATTGGGTGTACTGTAGTCGGTGGAGAGGAGCTCGTGTTGTGCTTTGGAGGATTGAAGTGCGTCGTGGTCTTGAAGAAGTGCTGTGGATAAAACTAGGTGCGAAAACTGGGAGGGAGCTAGTTTAGCTTTCTCATCCTATTAGCTTGTGCTAAGCTTTCGTGTGTCAACTTGGTTTGCTCAACTACTTGACAGCTCCCAAGGCGTCACAATCACGGAAACTAGCGTCGCTTATTTGACGAATCTTCGGCAATGACTTAGTTCATTAGGGTAATTAGAAGAGGCGAAGTGGGGGAAGGGGAGGGGACAGGTTCCCGGGCCATTAGCGCAGCCATAGTTGAAGTACCCATTGAAGTGTCACCAGTTTACACATGGGAGGCTGGGCGAATCTTGGATCAACAAACTAAAGCCAATCTTCGCCTTTGTTCAAGAATGGTGGAAAGGCCCCTGTGTACACGGTCTTAGCGGATGCAGGCCCGGCAGAACAATACTGGCCCTATTCATAAGTGCCAAAAACAATATTGGATAATCTTTTGAGCTATTTTCGTGCCTGAGTTTTGGCCACACCTGAAGCCACTTGTACACACCTGAGCTCACTACTCCAACCTAATGAAGAGACTACGGTAGCCTATAGCAGCTGGATGGGGAACAAAGACGCCCATGACAAATGACAAACATGTCGCACCACTACTTTCTATCTATGGTCTATAGGCTACTACGCGTAACCCAAACCCAAACTCCGTTCTTCATTTTGGATCTTCAGTACGTACGGTACATTACATATAGGTAGCGTACTCTGGGGTAAACCCGGATCCGGTGAAAATCCGGACACCTATGTAGTATCTCAGCAACCATAAGACCGATTGAGACAAGTACATATTGGTACCAATCGATTCCTTGAACTCTCTTCTTTCAAATGAGTTTATCATGTTCATCATTTGCTGAAGCGGCAAGTTCAGAAAAGTTTAGGTGTCCGGGTTTACCCCACAGACAGTACTCTACATACAGACCAGACCAAAAGGCTAACTGGGATTAGAGGACAAATTCATAGACACAGAATTGGGTTCTTGCCTACTTAATTCTAATTCTTAGTTGAGGATGCGAAGTTTCCCGATATTGAGGTAAAGTAAGACTCTCTCTCTCTCTCTCTCTCTCTCTACATACACACATACCGTACACATTAAGAGACGTTTTCTGTAGCGGTTGCATAGTACGTGGAAGGGGGGTACTTTTTGTAAATCGAGATAATATGCCTATCGGATTCCCCATCAAAAACTGCATATGTTGATGAAGTTTTAGGAAAAAATTTGTTCAGGCATCATCGAGATATTCATGGGTAAAGGTGGGCAGGTCGCATTTTTGCCGTTTTTCAACGTTTTTAGCCATATTTCAGCAACCGCAGGGCTTAGAGGGCTACAATTTGGCGTGCGGAAAGATCCCATAGGGACCCAAGTCTGGACCAATTTTGAGCCCAATCGGCCACCTGTGTGGCGAGATATAGCGTCACAAAGTGCATTTCTGTATATTTTGCACCTGTTGCAAATTTAGTTTTTTGAATACCACGGCGCAAATACATGCCCTGCACGGGGTAAAATTTTGACAGAAAGTAGAGAAGGGTTAGGCCTAAAAACCTTAGTACTACCGCAAAAAATCTCTATAATTGGAATTGGGACTACAGTCCTCCTGAATGGTGAAAAATGCAGCAAAAATTTTCCCGCCTTTTTTATTTTTCAAGATAAATGAGCAATACCACTGAAACATTTTCCTCATAAGTAGCCTATCTTATGTAGAATTTTATGTAGATTTCAAAAATAAAATTCTTTCTCCCAAAAAATTTAACCCCTGGCATATAATTTTGCAAAAGTAGTATATTTTTGAGAATTTTTGGGTAAGGGTTAAATTTTTTTGGGAAAATCAATTTTATTTTTGAAATCTACATCAAATTCTACATAAGATAGGCTACTTACGAGGAAAAATTTCAGTGGTATTGCTCATTTATCTTGAAAAATAAAAAAGGCGGGAAAATTTTTGCTGTATTTTTCACTATTCGAGAGGACTGTAGTCCCAATTCCAATTATAGAGATTTTTTGCGGTAGTACTAAAGTTTTTAGGCCTAACCCTTCTCTACTTGCTGTCAAAATTTTACCCCATGCACGGCATGTATTCGCGCCGTGGTATTCAAAAAACTAAATTTGCAACAGGTGCAAAATATACAGAAATGCACTTTGTGACGCTATATCTCGCCACACAGGTGGCCGATTGGGCTCAAAATTGGTCCAGACTTGGGTCCCTATGGGATCTTTCCGCACGCCAAATTGTGGCCCTCTAAGCCCTGCGGTTGCTAAAATATGGCTAAAAACGTTGAAAAACGGCAAAAATGCGACCTGCCCACCTTTACCCATCAATATCTCGATGATGCCTGAACAAATTTTTTCCTAAAACTTCATCTACATATGCAGTTTTTGATGGGGAATCCGATAGGCATATTATCTCGATTCACAAAAAGTACCCCCCTTCCGCCTATACTACAGGCTACTCTCAATACTTACAGAAAACGTCTCTTAATACATTACAAGAATACAAAATAGTGTATAATATTATGGCGTACTGTATGGTGCACGTCTGCGCTTGGACCCCTGTCATATCAGGCCAAGATTGAACAGACTGGCAGTGACTAACCTGTGAAGAAAGGAGAAGAGATAATCGAATGATGAACTTGGAGGACGCAAAACTGAAGTGCCTTCTAATACGATTTATCCCGCGCCGTTTTCGAATTGTCGCAATGTATTCTGTCGATCAGAGCGTGGTAATTTGATGACAGGGGTTTAATTGGTGGAAACTGCCTCCGTTCGACACTGCCTGCCTAATCTACTTACCTACGAGCACTTGCGTACGGTATTTCGTGCGTGAATGCATACCTGGGCCACAGTGTACGTACTTTGCCCATCCTTACAATTTTGTACAGCAGACATTTCTGAGCGCCGAGAGGTTGTCCTAATCTGTCGACGATTTCAGAAGAAATAAGACGAATCAAACTGACACTCTTGCCTCCCCCTGTCTGCACCCACCTTGCTCTCAGCGGGAGATGCGCACAACGGGCTTAATTCGACTTCGCCGTGATTTACTTTGGGCCTTCCGGAAAGAATGCGATGAGATTACGCGCCTACCGTCGTCTCCTTCTGCTACTACCTGCTCCTAATTCGGACTGCCTGTCGGGAAATTGACAAATTATTCCGCTGAATTTCACCCGATCTAATCAAATTCCTTCAAACATTTCCCAAATGACAACAATAACAACCAATCTGACAGATCTGTCTACTACGGTAGCACTGGCGCTGGGTTATCTCTTCCGACTTGTCTCTATGCTAGTGTATGTATGTACATAGTTGCCCGCACGTGAATGGGCCAAGGTACGGTAGCTTGTAACTGAGCCGGTAAGCTGCGAGTCTGAGAACAAGCACATGCCCGACGGCGTCTCAGGTGTCGGTTCATTAGCGGACCCAGTAGGCGATCAATGCTAGAGGGTGTAGGAGCTAAGAAGTTCTAGCCCATAATAGGAACGCCAGCATTCGCGCAGGAATATCTGCTGCTGGTTCACTTTAGTAACCGCGGCGATTAAATATTTGATTTCGCCAGCTTAAAGCTTTCGTTCCCAATCAATAGGCCGCTAATAATGGCTTCTCCCATTCCGTGTCACTATTGACACTTCTTCGCCTCGTAATGGCGTGTTGATATTAACACTATTGAAAGCAGATAATGCAAACTGAACTACACCAACCGCCACCGAATTCTACACGCACAATGAGCCATTTGTGTCGCTGCCCCGAACTAAATCCAGTCCCTCTCAAACAACACCTGCACAAAAGCCACAGACGCCACCGGATAAAATCTCAGCCAGCAATAGCTGGAAATCCAACATTGCCATTGCTGCCAAATAAATAACCCCTTAAAATCGAGCATATCTAACCGGCAAAGCCCGAGCAATCCAAGAACCACCGCCATGCTATGCACGTACACAATGAGTATAAGGTTGCGTAGTTTCGCCACAAAGACCGCTAACTACTATGTAATCACGTGATGCAAATGAAACGAGATTGGAATGACACTGCTATAAATAGCTACTAGCTTGCACCTTTCGCACTTTCCGGTCACACAAGTAATATGTCACCAAACTATAGCAGATGTCCAACCAATAGGTACAACTTGCGCCTTACAAACGTTAACAACGCTTCGCTAAACAAGAAATCCCATCAACACACACCGAAGAAAACAGAACAGCAAAGAATAAATCAGAAACTATTACTCAAAGTGTACCGTAACAACCCACTTATCATGCTAACTATGTACGTACGTCTGACTAAAATAAATACATATTAAAAAACCAATCCAGAAGCGTAAATACCTACCTGCTACCACTGTCATGAGCAGCTAGCATCAAAACCTCCGATTAGGCCTATATTTCCTACACCACACATCATATAAATACCGTATTTTGGGTGTATATCCATGGTATAACCCCATTGCGAAAACATAGATTTGTCCAATGTAGGTGATGCACCTACACACCTCAGAAACATAAATATTGTCCTTCAAATACCCCCTGCCCAGAAAACCAATAAAAAGTATTGCATTGAAAACAAGGCATGGATATTTCCCGCTTTTACTAAAGCTCGCGGTGCAAAACCAAAAAAGCAATAGTTTGCGAAACTGAAATAGGAATAATGGGATGCGCTGAAAGCAATAATGTGGAGAAAGAAAGGAGCTTTGATAATTCCTATTCAGTTTCGCAAACTATTGCTTTTTTGGTTTTGCACCGCGAGGTTTAGTAAAAGCGGGAAATATCCATGCCTTGTTTTCAATGCAAAACTTTTTATTGGTTTTGATGGCGGTGTATAACCACCTATCAGCCCTAACAATTGAGGCTATACACCCAAACATACAGTATTGCATATACAGTATCCCGCAGCGAGCACGCCAATGTAAACTTTTGCCGGCGTCTATACTATAAACAGTAGGCGATGAGCATTAATCTTATCCAACGAATAAACGAAACACAACAAAACGACGACAAAACATCAGAAGAAAGCAACAAGTGGAACAACAGCAACTTCTCTCCCCTGCGAACGTACAGCATGCAGCGGAGAATTATGTGCATATCCAGCTTCATATCTGCCCCACTGACTTCCTGTCAGTGAAAAATGAGCGAAGGACCAAAACCTTCAAAAGGAATGGTATTGAAGACGCCGCTACATAACCGAAATGCTTCAACATTTTCTAGTTTTGTTTGATTAGTCACGTAGAAACATTCATGCCGCATTCAGCTACCCGATTGGCGTAGGTTCGACGCAAACGCCCAAACTCCCGAAAAGCCGTCAACTGCTAGCGTAAATTTCGTTACGTTACGTCGGTTATCTGAACGCGGCATCACATCTAGGCGACGCTCAATGCTGGCGGGCGATCCTAGAAGCCTCGAAAAGATCAGAGGTCCGAGGACAAAAGAGAAAGTCGGAGAAATTGGAAGGACCAGTGCGAGTCGAACTCGCAGCGCAGTACAGGTGAAAGCCCATGCGCGCACCTCCCGCCTAGCCATGAACACACAATTTATCAATCTTTCCCTCTTGTACCTTTACTCACTGGCTTGGTATACGCTGTTACCGTATTTTTGGGTGTATAGCCCCATGGGGCTATACAAAAATCGAGAGGTCTGATGGGGGGTTATACACTGGGGGGGGGGGGGGGGGGGGGCGGGGGATATGGGGGGGGGGGGGGATATACACTGGGCAAAATTTATGTTTTTGAGAGGTGTGTATTATTGAGGCATGTTTTTGAGGTCAAAAGTACGTGTTTTAGGGCATAATCGCGGTCAAAACAGGGTTATTCTAGTACAAGACATGCTCAGCTAAGCTTATAGGCATAGTAGCTTGGTGTAGGAGTAGCTATAGTTAGCTTATGACCAGCTTACATAGGTAGGCTAGGTGGGATACGGTTATTTGGTTGCGGGTTTTTTGGTTGCGGACATTTCGTTGCGGCGGTGATCATTTCGTAACGAGAACTTTCGTTGCGGGTTTTTCGTTGCGGACATTTCGTTGCGGTCGTCGTCTGGTCATTTCGTAACGAGAACTTTCGTTGCCATGCACTTCGTTGCAGGCTAGGCTTAGGCTTAGGCTTAGGTAAGTCTTGCAACGAAATGACCGGCAACGAAAGTTCGCGTTACAAAATGACCAGACGACGGCCGCAACGAAATGTCCGCAACAAAAACACCGCAATGAAAGTACCCGCAACGAAAGTTCTCGTTACGAAGTGACCGCGGCAATGAAATGTCCGCAACGAAACGTCCGCAACCAAAAAACCCGCAACGAAGTGACCGTAACACTGTCCGTTATACACTGGGGGGGGGGGGGGGGGGGGGGGATATACAATGGGGGGGGGGGGGGGGATATACACCCAAAAATACGGTACTCGTACTGTGCTGCGAGTTCGCCTCTCGCACCGGCCTTTTCAATTTTTCAGACTTTCTCTTGTCTTCCGATCTTTAACTCTTCCAGGGATTCAAAGTCTCTGTGGTCAACTGGAAGGCGAAACTGACGCCAACCGATAGAATATCGAGGAGTTGTGCAACTGACGCCAACCAACATATGGGAGTTGTACAACCGACGTCAACCAGCGAATGGAAATTGCGAAACCATGGCAACGGTTGACGTCGGTTGCGCAACTCGCATATGTTGGTTGGCGTCGGTTGCACAACTTCTCCATATATCGGTTGGCATCGGTTGTGCAACCAGTTGACCACAGAGACTTTGAATCCCGGGAGAAGTTAAAGAGTAACCCCGCGCTCAGTACATACCTGTCCAAGACCTATGCAGAGTATGAGAATGGTTTGTCCGGCTGACCACCAGAGAACTCGCTCATTCAGATCCTCTGCTCTTCTCCTTCCTGTACTCTCCCTCAGTCTATGATGCGTCTGATAATCATCTATCACTTTCAGGCGATCGTGGATACTCTGAGAACTCGACTCCATCTACAAAATTACGTAAAGCACGTTTCGTGACTAACTACTTCCTTCTAGTTCTAGGTATCTTTAGTGTGGCCAAAAAGATATCGCTGTGGAACTTTTTCTGTCCTGCGCAATTTATGTACATTTACAGCGCGTATCAGAAGAAACTGGCCGTATCAGTAAAAACGTACAGAACAGATTGGCCCATAATATACAACTCAACTTCATCCCTCTGTCTATCACTCCAGTACGAAAGCTAAATGCGGTTTTTGGTATGCGTAGCCTAATAGGCTTCAACTTTATATGTACGCAAAATTTCAAGGTTTTATTGCGTAATTAGAACAGAGTGTCATTTCAGCAGAGTGACTTTCATTACAGAATTATGGGCGGATGAAGTTGAGCAGTACCGTATTTACCGGTAGATAACCCCCCCAATGCATAACCCCCCCCCCAATGCATACCCCCATATTGGCAAAACATAAAAAATGCCCAATGCATGACCCCCCCCCCCCCCCCCTATGCATACCCCCATATGTACTGTACAGTACCTGAACCTACCTATGTAAGCTGGTATATAGTACCCATAGCCACTCCCACACCAAGCAAAGATGCCTGTAAGCCTGCTTGGGGGTGTATTGTACTAGAATAACCCTGTTTTGACCTCAATTATGCCCTAAAACACGTGCTTTTGACCTAAAAAATATGCCTCTGCGCACCTCTCAAAAACATAAAAAATGCCCCATGCATAACCCCCCCCCCCCCCCAATCCATACCCCCCCCCCCCCCCTATGCATACCCCCATATGGGACCTCTCAATTTTTGCATACCCCCATGGGGCTATGCACCGGTAAATACGGTATATTTTGGGACACTGTATATACAGGGTGTATCAGAAGTAACTCTCCGGATGTTTGTGCTTATATCTTCACAACGGAGTGCCACATTCAAATGGGGTTTTTTGCGTTGAATAGCCAAGGCTTCAACGTTGATGCAGCCAAAATTTTAGCTTCCTAGGTTGTCTTGTCATGGCGCTGTAAGTGGTCAAAGTTGCGGTGCGGCGCCTTTTTTTGGCGCAAAACGTAGGCAGGGCACTGAGGCGGGGCAACGAATTGGCCATTTTCGTTTTTTTCTCGCACTTTCAAGTCTGTTCACCATTCTACGCTAATTTTTATGCATTTTTGAGCAACCTTGTCGAAGTTAGACGTCAATTTGATCACCATGGCTTCAGCGTCCCAAGGAAAAGCTTGGATGACCGAATTTTGGCTGTAACACTAGCGCGCTGCACACGTGGTGAGTAAACTCACAGTGAATTCACCGGTGAGTTTGAACTTCGAGTTTTATTTTTTGTGTAGATCATTCTCACTTGCTCCCAAGCGCAAAATTTTTCTCATGTGTTCACACGACGGTGAGTTTCAAACTCACAGTGAATTCACCGGCCTCCCTATGCTTCATCGCATACGTACGGGGAATTCCCCGTGAGTTTACTCACCACGTGTGTAGCGCGCTACTGTTTGCAAAGTTTGAATCTGCAAGAAAGTGGCACGGAGGTGGAAAACTCTGCCAAAACTTGTGCTCCAGATAAAATCTGGGGAGAGAAAAACTGCGGAAGGAAAACTGAGGCGAGAACTGGGTTAGGTAAACTGGGGAGAGAAAAACTGGAGCCGATCTGTACCTGGCCGCTTGCAAAAATGTGTGAAAATTGACGCTTTGCAAATCGAGCTGTTTGAGCCGTTACCTGTTGGCCTAGAAAGCTGAAATTTTGGCTGCATCAACGTTGAAGCCTTGGCTATTCAACGCAAAAAACCGCATTTGAATGTGGCACTCCGTTGTGAAGATATAAGCTCAAACATCCGGAGAGTTACTTCTGATACACCCTGTATATGTACGTCATCGTGGTGGTATGACTACTGCACTGCGCTGGAGCGACCAAAAGCTCACTCTGATGTGTGTACATAAATACCATGGTCATGGCAGTGCCGTGTTTATCCATGTCGGGTAACAGAGGCTTCTCATCGCCCACTACCCAATCCAAATATACAACCTTGTGAGAAAACGTCGAAAACTCGTTCGAAAAGCACACCTGAAAAGCACACCTACG
>JASAMW010006453.1:0-34234 GCA_030247985.1 Epsilonema sp. ZAB3_2
TCACGGTCAGTTTACTCACCCCCACGCCACGTATTGTTATGCATGCAATGCAGGGCACCAGTAGCACCGATCAAGTTTGCAGGATTATCGACAATTGTTCTAAATGTCATTGTCAAATGCATAATGCGGTTTGTGCCAGAGGCAGGTCATGGATTACAACTCACCTCTAGTTCTAATAAATTTTGAAACAGCCGGAGAATAGCCCGATAATCTCAAACATGCATGCTGCTGCACCACATACATAATGCGTTATGTAATGTTCACATTTGTGCTTCAAATCTCAAAGCGGAAGTTTGCGCATGCATCTATGGCTCGTCAAGAAGACAAGAGCATGTTCTCCATAGGCTGTTTTTTTTTTTTTTTTTTTTTTTTTTTTTTTGTTTAACGAGAAATTGTGTATTTTTTTTTTTTTTGTTTTTCCTTTTTATTTTTTGTTTTTTTTTTTTTTTTTTTGTTTAATTTTTTTTTTTTTATTTTTTTTTTTTTTTAACCCCAAAAATAAAAAAATTTTTATTAGAACTAGAGGTGAGTTGTAATCCATGACCCGCCCTTGGCATA
The DNA here is from genome assembly GCA_030247985.1 of Epsilonema sp. ZAB3_2. NCBI lineage: Eukaryota > Metazoa > Nematoda > Chromadorea > Desmodorida > Epsilonematidae > Epsilonema > Epsilonema sp. ZAB3_2. Next base: position 559 of record JASAMW010006453.1, read on the forward strand.
AACCGCATTATGCATTTGACAATGACATTTAAAACAATTGTAGATAATCCTGCAAACTTGATCGGTGCTACTGGTGCCCTTCATTGCATGCATAACAATACGTGGTGGGGGTGAGTAAACTGACCGTGAATTCACTGTATGTATATGCGTTGAAGAAATGGATAAACTGGGGGTCGCCAGTTAAGAGAAACTTGATCCCCACCCCAATAAAAACAAAACTTTGATTTGCTGCGATGAACAGCTACTGGAGAAGTTACGCGACGCTGGGTGCGAGCAAGACGCCCTTTGTGTTTGGTGACGAACGAGTTATCTGTAAAGCAACACCCTGCCCGAATGTGTACACTACCATCTATCCGCCGTATCGTTGTGCACCGTGCAACTGTAGACCTCTGTATTTTATGGACTTACGCGGCGGTCCACGCCGCTGTACGGCACGCAGCGCGCGTAGACAGTTGCGACAGGAGAGGTCCTTTCGCAACTTTGTACATGAAGGAGTAGGCCCGTATAGATAGAGGTCTGAAAAGGCGCAGTGCACAACGATAAGGCGGACTAAGGGTATTCCTGCCTTAGAGGCTATCAGGTGTACTGTTACGCACCTATGTACATAACAGTACCTGCTGCGCAGTGATAATGGCGGCAGGAAAGAAGAATCTCGCTTTGTGAATTGGGTCAACGCGTTTCACTTCAGCCTCGAGCAGGTCTAGACAAGTCTCTTATTCTTCTCGATCACTGATACTGAACCGAACAGGCCGCCGCCGCTATCGCATTCTTTTAAGACGACGGCCGACCCGTAACAACTACAGTTGCCCACAAGATTCCATCATCATACCATCAGTGCCGGCTTCCTCTGTCACTCCAGACTATTCAAGTAATAAAATTTCAATAAAACTTTTTTTGAATCTTCTTAGAAAATTGATTGCAGTCCGCCGCTCTATCTCAGTTCCTCACAGCTTTACCTAACTTCCTGGTTTCTTGCCCTGTCACTGTGCATTGTTTTATTGCCCATTGTCTGTGGATTATGTACTTTATTACAATAATTACAGGATGGTGGAGTACGTGAAGATGGATGAGGAGAAGTCCTCCAGTATGCGATCCACAGCCTTCGCAGCGGTCGTATTCAGCACTGTGGCAGTCACCGCTTGCCTGGTCACCTTCCCAATGGTCTTCCACTATGTTCAAATCCTTCACGCTGATGTGCAATCAGATGTGGAGTTCTGCAAGGTGCGATTGCAACACACTAATTATACGTACGTTTACTGCAAGGAGCGTTGCAGAGTCGAAGCTCGGCGATAACGTCGACATGGTTTGATTTTTCAGTCCCGTGCCCGGGATATGTGGAATGAAATGTTGGAAATCCAGCAGAACCGCGCCCCATGGCCGCAGCCTCAACTACCAGAGGAACCCGTAGAAGATGCCTTTGACACCTTCCTCAGGGCAACTCGTCAAGCTCCGAGCACTTGTATGCAGTATGTCCATTGGCTACTACATACGTACTGTATGCACCGAGCAGCAGTGTCACTCAAATTCCTTGCTTTTACTTTCTGTAGGCTGTTGCCAGCAAGGACCACCCGGCGCCCCTGGTCAGCCAGGCCCAGATGGCAATATAGGCGCTCCAGGCAACGACGGACAGCGCGGAGGACCGGGCCCAGACGCCAGACCTGGCGACAGCTTCGCTCCCTACCCACCGCAGTGCGAGTGCGAGGCCCTGCCGGGCCCAGTTGGCCCAGGAGGTCGTCCTGGAGCCCCCGGAGCTCCAGGAGACCAAGGACCAGCCGGACTTCCAGGCGGCGCCGGCCCACAGGGACCACCAGGCTCCCCAGGAGCTCCAGGACCTGGAGGCAACCCGGGACAAAAGGGAGCACCCGGTGCCCCAGGTGAGAAATGCCACTGTTTCATCGATAGAAGCCAGTGAGTGAGTGAGTGAGCTGTCCCTCGCTTCAGGCAACCTCGGCCCAGCCCCGCCAGCGGCCCAAGGCAGACCAGGTGCCCCAGGCCGTCCAGGAGCGGGTGGAGCCCCAGGCCGCCCAGGAGGGCCAGGCAACGACGGCCGTCCAGGAGGCCCAGGCGGTCAAGGCAACCGTGGACCAGGCGGTCAACCAGGAAACCCAGGCAGTCCAGGCGCCCCGGGTGCCCCAGGCTTACCCGGAGCCCCCGGCAGCTGCGACCACTGCCCAGCCGCCCGTTTGGCCCCTGGATACTAAACTCATTCTGGCACTTCTTTGTACTAGGAACCTGCGGTTTTCTCTTCACCCTTTGCATTCTAGACAAAAGGAGGAAAGTTACTCAGAAATATAAAGGAGATTCATGCATGACATGGCACTTCTGCAGCCATTCGTTCCGATGGCTTGTCAATTTGCTCAATTTTTGGAGTTACTTATGTACTAGTAGTTAATGATAAATAATGCAACCTGATTTTTGCTGAAAGTAAAATAAATGCATTTGAATGATCACGATGCACTGATCAAAGTGATTAGATATGGAAGCCGGCTTCATTCCAGCCTATGATACATAAAAGTACGTCACGTAGAAATGTGCGTATTGTATGTACTCACTAGATGAGAGCATATGCTCATTATTATCATGATATGCTGTTTATTTACGTACCTGCCTAGAATGTAAATCCACAACACACAGCGCGGTATGCTTCGAATGGGTTTACTCACGTGTATAGGCCTATGTACTGTACGCCAACTGCGCGTCATGCATGCGTCACGATTCAAGAAGTGCGCTCAGTGTACTGTACATACATATGTACTGTACGTAGAGTACGTACACATTATTGTGTACCTAAAGTAAAACCAGAGTTCTTGGGACCCACGTATTATTTATCTCGAGAACTACGCGACGTAGAGCAAAGCGGTCAAAACTCCACGGATAACTTTAGCTCGCCTCTCCAATAAAAAAAAAATTTTGATTCTATCTGCTCTCAGTGTCGAGATCTCGCCGATTTCCTTCAGCACTGAAATCGTGTCACCATTTGGCAGACGCTAAACTACGCAAACCACGACACCCCACGACCCTGTACGCCCGATGCCCATTTTTATCGTTTTCATCATGTATGCATATTTCTACCACTTTTGATTTTTCGGGCCTTTGCGAGGTTTAGAATTGCCCAATGGTCCACGCCCAATTTGCCGATTTTAGTACTGAAGGAAATCGGCGAGATCTCGACACTGAGAGCAGATAGAATCAAACGGTTTTTTTATTGGAGAGGCGAGCTAAAGTTATCCGTGGAATTTTGACCGCTTTGCTCTACGTCGCGTAGTTCTCGAGATAAATAATACGTGGGTCCCAAGAACTCTTGTTCTTACTTTAGCTATTTGTGAACATCAGAAGCGACGAACATTCCCATTATGTAGGTGTGCCGCAAATCCCCATCGACTCACGCACAGCTGCGTATTCATGCGGTAATTTTTCATACCGGGGAGGCTTTATTCTTTTCGTACGCTAAATGCAATCGCTGCACCCCCCTCCCCTATGTAACGTTTTCGTCGCTAGGCCAACCCCCCCCCCCCCCCCCCGCCAAGTACGTACATTTGGATCAAAAATGATGTACTGTACTGTACATTATGTTGTATTTACATCTACGTAGTAGGCTATGTATGCATTAAGAATGCAATAGTACATGCATACTTTTAGTAGTACTGCTAGTTTATTGGTTATTGATATCAATTAGGCCTCATATGCCTTGAAAGCAAAAGTCGGCTCACATGGGTACTGGGCGGTTTGGCATCAATCGTGTCATGCACCAAAAATTCGGCGTTACGTAACGTTTGCCCCCCAGTAAAGTAGAGTGTGACCCCCCCTCTATTTGGCGTTAGTAATTTATGAAAAGGAGGTAAAAAACGAGATGTATGCTGTTGTTTTGTATGGTGATGTTTTTATGAGATTACCGGGTATTATAAGGTAGGTATGCCTTAATTTTCGAAGATGAATAGAATAGGTAGGAGGTATAAGTTAGATAGGTATAGTTGGAAGTGTTATGAATCGTACCTCTGTTACGTATTCGAAAGTGAAAGCTCTCGATAGGTCGATCGAGGGGGAGTCAAGTTGCGCGCGCCCTCAATTAGGGCGTCGTTTTCTCTCGCTCTCTCTCCCCTCGGGGGGGGGGTGAGAAAGGTGAGAAGGAATTTGATGCAGGGTGCTGCTTATGTTAGGATTAATTTCGAACGAATTTTTTTATAGGAAGTGAGAGAATAAGGTTTTAGATTTGTGCGTTTGTTTTATGTGATATGTTTGGCGGATGTGGAAATTGGATTGAGCGGAGTGAGCGGGGGAGGCAATTCGCCCGCACTTTTATATTTGGTGTTATACCGCAGTGCCTTTTCTGCATACATTGCTACGTGAAACTTCAGAGTCGAAGTACTGCGATAGAATATGTCAGTAGCTCTCACGCACGATCAGCGGGTCAACGTTTCACTCTCCACAAGGCCTCCTCTCTGTCCAGCGCGATGCCAGGCCCGGGTGCGCCAGCCCACCGGCGCATTCCAGCCTCCCCGCAGGCGAGGCCATCCACCACCAACACGACCCCTGGAGTAAAGGCCAGATGCTTCAATGGACAAGGGAGAGCCAGGCGCAGCAGCCACCTCCCGCCACCAACCACCCGGAGCTGACCACCCCCCTCCCAGGCCAAGGCACCTCGCCCCCCAACCACTCCAAGCCTCCCACCCAGGCCCAGAGCCCCGGAGCAAGCCACAGCCAAGGCCCAGCACCAGCCGCACCCGTCTCCACCACCTCGTCACTCCCACGTTAAGTGGAGAGATTGGATAGAACCCAACATCATAGCCAAATATATGTTTCACCATCACCTCAGTAGAATATTGATCATTTTCTTTTTCTACAGTAACCTTGAGGCAATTTTTGTCGAGATCATTTTTCAGTAAAAGCATCGCATGACTAAGAGAGATTACAAAATGCACAAAAGAGAGGCGGCAACGAACGCCATCATCATTGTCTATAATTACACAAGCCACACCTTCCTTGGTGTGCATAGAAAATGAAGAGGAGAGCCTTTTTTCCTCGTACAATACTGCGTAATGATAAGCGAGCCATTTGTATTTTCCCATCCATGAAATCAGATTAGCCGTGTCGCTTTTTTCACGGATGAACTCATGCCTGAGATACATGTCAAGAATTGAGTTCGCTGTGCACACAAGGGAGAGGGGGAATGGGCTGGCATAATCATTCATGACTGTGCGATCAGCGGTCGGAATTCGCTGCAGTTTTGGGATATTTGAAGGCAAGATACGGATGGAATGCCTCGCAGCCAATATGCGCAGTATCAAATAACAAAGCACAACAAAACCAACGCAGAAGATAGAGACGCTGATGCCCCGCAGAAAAATCGATTTCACTTTAGCATCTCGTCGACTTTGCGCTGCTGCCGTATTAAGCAAGCTATGTGTGTACGTACTACGTACGTACAAGCGAAAGCTGACTGCTTCTTCAGTAGTCAACCTTACCAGCTCCCACCCCCCCCCTTTTGGAGTGAACTAGCGTTTTCCTCAGTTTTTCGATGAGTTGTACGCCGGAGAGATAACCGCCTCTGCCTTTGTGAAGACCCTATCGATGTTTCCAGCAATAAAAGTGGCTGGCTGGCTTCAGCAACCCCGCCTTTAAGCGCAACCACCTCACGTAACAACAGCCATCACCGTGTGGCATACAATAGAGCAGCCACAGGAGAGTACGTATGTACGGGTATACGTTACGTACATCAGCTTGGAGGCTCATTCCCAGCCCCCGTATCAGCCTGTATCAGCAGTGTTGTTAGTGCGGCTTAAATCCGCAATTACTACGTACAGCGCGAGAGGGTGAGCACCCCTGCTCTTTCCTCCTTCCTCTCCTCTCCTCAACGCTCTTCGCATTTCTAATACTCTACTCAACCACACCAGCCAGCCGCCTTTATCAAGCGCACCACAGGAGAGCTCCTCGCTTTCCTCACCGAATGTTACTCACACGTACGTCCGGCTTGTCACAAGGTCTCCTGCTTATGAATCTGGCGTTTTATCACTATCACATTCCTTCCTATCACTACGACTCTTGCTACTGAATCTCGCTAATCCATGGCTTGAATACAGCGGCTTATTTAGTACTAATCACTGTACTTACTAGCGCTGCTCGAGCAGGCATACTGAACTGAATAATGCCTACATTACATGTCTACTCACAAGCAGCAGAGCATCATTCATAATCGCCAAGCGGGAATACTATAGTACTGCGTGCGTACGCCGATTACGCGAGGCGTAATTTACTGTTTACGAGACTTTTATGTACCGATTTCTACGCTGTTGAAGGAAAAAGCCTGTGTGTGTGTGAAAGCATGCAATGCACCACCAGCTGGCGCTCATTTGCGTAACTTTCATTTGCTTTGTTGGGCGGATTGGAGTCCGCACTGCCGCTCATTGTGCTGCTGACGATTAATTTCTCCCCCGCTCTCGCGCTCGGCATACATACACATTTATAGATACATAGTACTTAGCAGCTCTTTGTGTTTCACTTTTCAACGATTTCACACTTCCGTCCGTGCCCAGTTGTTCCTCTTTCCCTACTCGTTTATTCTCGTCCTTATCACCATCTACACTTTTTCTATACTTCCCCTCTTCAGCCATCGCTACCCACCAAAGACTTCTAGAAGACTCCAGTCCATATTACTGTACTGCGTTTCATCCGCCAAACCCGCAAGTTACTACAGTACAACAGAAAAAAAGGCTCCTTGGGTGTACAGAGCGGACTTTTACAAGAAGAAACCCAGCCAGCGGAGTACTAATTCGCAGGTGGGGTAAATGCGAGGGGCGCGGTTGCCGAGCGCCTTCTTTCCGCAGCTCATCCGTGACTCACACGTCGCGTCTGTGGGCGAGTGACAGAGCGAGCGTCGGTGTCTGGAGGACTGCTTCCTCCCTCCAGCATCGTCACCTTCTGCATCACATCTCTGGTGGTCACTCGCATCTTCACCCACCTCTCTGCACCAACGCCACCCCGAGCCCCGCCATCGTCCCAGACCCTCACGGAATTCCAGGGTCAAAGCCCGGAGCTCGGCGCTCTACGGCGAGTGCCGAAGAAGGCACGAGAGAGTGCAGATTGGATGATCAGAGGCGAAAACGGCTGAGACCACCTCCGGCCAGAGCGCCACCGGACGCATCCTGGTACATAGCGTACTTGGGGGTAAATCCGGACACGGGGTAAACACCAAAGTATTCTCAGTAACCATGAGCGACCGATGGGGACAAGTATTCTACATCATTCCTGAACTCGCCTCTTTCAAATGAGCTACCATGTTCATCATTTGCTGAAGCCGCAAGTTCAGAAAAGCTTCGGTGTCTGCGTTTACTTCACAGTACCCTACCCACTCCAAATGTCTACACATGTGTGAAAGGTAAACAGTATTTTTAGCCCCGGCTTGTGCATGAGTTACTCTTGCGGGGTCGCCTGGTATTCGGCGCTAGCATTGGCTCATTGGCTATAGACGCATCCAGAGCCTTTTCATCTTATTTTTCTCCGCCTTTCTCCACTTTTTTATGCAATGCCTGAAATGTCCGTTAAGAACACCCTCATTGCACACAGGGCTGCAGCCACATGTAGTACACGAACAAACAAATTGCACTCATTACCAAGCAAGCATTGCGCCAGTTCCAACTACTCCTTACAATAGCTCTTTCAGCTGCTGAACCCTTCACTAGGAGTATGTACCTACGTACATATGTGCGAATGTGTACATACCGTACATACACATACCACAAGTACCTACTGTACGACGGTATGTACAGCGTACGTAGGCAGGTGTGTACTTTTGGCGATCTTGCAACCTCTGGCTGAGCTATCTGCTTAAGAGGAGGATGTGGGGATGTGCGCGCGAAGTGGAGGATAGAAGAGAGTAGGCGCTTTGGATGCGGCTGCAAAGTTTGTTGGCGCCCAAGGCTGAGTATGCGCTGTCTGCCAGAGTAAAGAAAAGGAAGAAGACGGAATGTTCCGAGTGTCAGAGTTCAGGAAAAACTGGTGGGGGATGTGAGAGATTGCTGGCGGTGTTCATTCCCCCCATACATATGTAAAAATCTAATGTATACGCACGTTTTTGAGGAGGGAGAAGGAGGAGGAGGAGGGAGGAGGGGAAGAGCTGGCTCTCCAGGAGCATTTTAGCTCTATTCTAACCACTTACATTACATATATATTTTCGAGGGCCAAGCTAACATAAATGCGTATGTATTGTGTGTACAGTATGTGCGGTGCGTGTAAGATAGCGGAGTTTGCACTTGGGGAAATGACGCGAATTGAGGCACTGGTGCTCGGTTCGCGTGGCATGGCATGTTAGTGTCCGTCTTCCACACACACGAGGCATATTGGGTGCGATTTTCCAATCTGCCAAAGCTTGTGACTCAAGCAGGGCAAGAGGGAAATTCAAAGTTTTGCTGGCTAAAAGCTTTCGAATCGCGACAGCTCACCAAAGATCAATACGCCTCGGAAATGCCAGCTGCTTTTTAGCGGCATTAGTACAGCTACCGCACTTCTAAAAGCAACTACCGTAAAAACATACATTACACTGCTAATCGCGGAGTACTGAAGGAGCGGCATAGGGACATGCGTGTATGCATGCACCCCGTACATAATATGTATGTATAGTAGTACGTAGTCATATGTAGTACATAAGGATCAGAAAGCTACATCAACGTAGGGTAGGCCTTTGTGAGAATAAATACCGAGGAAATTTTCCCTTGTATTCCCACGTAAGGGAATCCATTTAGCGCTGATTCCACCCCAACAAGAAACTTGCTAGGGATCAAAGTCAAACTCGGAAATGGTTGGTGTTTTATTTCCAAAGGTGTTCCATGTATTCATTCATTCAAATAGCTGAAGTATTGGAGAAAGATGGACGTGACTGTCATCTAGAATTTTAGATGCATGCACAAAACAATAGTGTGTGTGTGTGTGTGTGTGTGTGTGTGTTTGTGCGGTGCGGTTCATATTGATTGCGTATGTAGTACTGTAAGGTAGGCATGTACAGAGTGTCCCATAATAAACTCCGGGGTTTCCGCCCTTATAACTCTCGAGTTAAAGCTCAGATTTCAATGCGGTTTTTTTTTATTACGTAGCCAAGGCTTCAACTTAGATACACGCAAAATTTCATCTGCGTAGCTTCATTGGTTATGGTTTTATTGGCCTTCAAATTTTTGGTCTCGTTTTTTGCAGTTTTTCCCTCATTACTGTAGAATTGCGGTTTTAAGATAACTCAAATTTGTATTTACGCTTCCAGACTTTGAATTGACGTCCACACGTCAAGTTCTTTCGCTAAGTGGATTGCTCTGAGCCACGTAGAACAAAATTGGCAGGGGTTGATAGCTAACTAAGCCAGAAAATGTGCCGAATTTGCTTATTTGGGGGAAAAGTCCATAGAAATTGGGGGCTGGAGAATGTAGCTGTTTTGAGCCAGTTCTAATTGAACTAGAATCATGAAATTTTGCCTGCCTCTAAATTGAAGCTTTGGCTACATAATGTTAAAAACCGCATTGAAATCTGAGCTTTAGCTCGAAAGTTATTACCGCGGAAAGCCCCGGAGTTTATTATGGGACACCCTGTATGTACAGGAAGGCATGCATCTAAAATTCTAGATGACAGTCACGTCCATCTTTCTCCAATACTTCGCTATTTGAATGAATGAAACATGGAACGCCTTTGGAAATAAAACACCAACCATTTTCCGAGTTTGACTTTGATCCCTAGCAAGTTTCAATCAGCGCTAAATGCATTCCCTTACGTGGGAATACCAAGGAAAATTTCCTCGGTATTTATTCTCACAAAGGCCTACCCTACGTTGATGTAGCTTTCTGATCCTATGTACTACATATGACTACGTACTACTATACATACATATTATGTACGGGGTGCATGCATACACGCATGTCCCTATGCCGCTCCTTCAGTACTCGCGATTAGCAGTGTAATGTATGTTTTTACGGTAGTTGCTTTTAGAAGTGCGGTAGCTGTACTAATGCCGCTAAAAAGCAGCTGGCATTTCCGAGGCGTATTGATCTTTGGTGAGCTGTCGCGATTCGAAAGCTTTTAGCCAGCAAAACTTTGAATTTCCTCTTGCCCTGCTTGAGTCACAAGCTTTGGCAGATTGGAAAATCGCACCCAATATGCCTCGTGTGTGTGGAAGACGGACACTAACATGCCATGCCACGCGAACCGAGCACCAGTGCCTCAATTCGCGTCATTTCCCCAAGTGCAAACTCCGCTATCTTACACGCACCGCACATACTGTACACACAATACATACGCATTTATGTAGCTTGGCCCTCGAAAATATATATGTAATGTAAGTGGTTAGAATAGAGCTAAAATGCTCCTGGAGAGCCAGCTCTTCCCTCCTCCTCCTCCTCCTCCTTCTCCTCCTCAAAAACGTGCGTATACATAGATTTTTACATATGTATGGGGGGAATGAACACCGCCAGCAATCTCTCACATCCCCACCAGTTTTTCCTGAACTCTGACACTCGGAACATTCCGTCTTCTTCCTTTTCTTTACTCTGGCAGACAGCGCATACTCAGCCTTGGGCGCCAACAAACTTTGCAGCCGCATCCAAAGCGCCTACTCTCTTCTATCCTCCACTTCGCGCGCACATCCCCACATCCTCCTCTTTTAAGCAGATAGCTCAGCCAGAGGTTGCAAGATCGCCAAAAGTACACACCTGCCTACGTACGCTGTACATACCGTCGTACAGTAGGTACTTGTGGTATGTGTATGTACGGTATGTACACATTCGCACATATGTACGTAGGTACATACTCCTAGTGAAGGGTTCAGCAGCTGAAAGAGCTATTGTAAGGATCATTGGAACTTGGCGCAATTGCTTGCCTTTGGTAATGAGTGCAATTTGTTTGTTCGTGTACTACATGTGGCTGCAGCCCTGCTGTGCAATGAGGGTTTTCTTAACGGAATTTCAGGCATTGCATAAAAACAGTGGAGAAAGGCGAGAAAAATAAGCATCGAAAAGGCTTACTGGGATGCGTCGTAGAAATAGATCACCAATGAGCCAATGCTTAGCGCGAATACCAGGACGACCTGCAAGCAGTTACATACTCATGCACAAGCCGGGGCTAAAAATACTGTTTACCTTTACACACACAGAGTAGGTGAATAAGAACATTTGGAGTGGGTAGGGTACTGTGGGGTAAACGCGGACACCTAAGCTTTTCTAAACTTGCCGGCTTCAGCAAATGATGAACATGGTAGCTCATTTGAAAGAGGCGAGTTCAAGGAATCGATTGGTAGAATACTTGTCCCCATCGGTCGTATGGTTACTGAGATATACTAGGTGTCCGGGTTTACCCCCGTGTCCGGATTTACCCCACAACAGTACGCTATGTACCAGGATGCGTCCGGTGGCGCTCTGGCCGGAGATGAGTTCTCCAGCCCAGTCTTTCGCCTCTGTCATCCATCCAATCTGCACCTGCTCTTCGCCCTGGCCTTGCTTCGGCACTCCGCCAGTCAGAGCGCCGAGCTCCTCCGGGTCTTTGACCCCTGGGAATTTTCCGTTCTGCAGCGGCTCCACTGGGACGATGGCGGCGGCTTCGGCGGCTGGCGACTTGGGTCTGCAGAAGAGGTGGGTGAAGATGCGCCAGCTGACCACCAGCAGCATGCTGATGCAGAAGGTGACGATGCTGGAGAGGAGGAAGCACCAGTACTTGCGCTCCTCCAGACACCGACGCTCCGCCTCTGTCATCTCGTCCCACAGACGCGACGTGTTGCAGTTCATCGGGATGTAGCTGCCGTGAAAGAAGGCGCCTCCCAGGCCCAACCGCCCGCCACCCTTCGCCATTTCACCCCCACTCATGACGAATTGAGATTAGCTTCCGCTGGCTGAGGTTTCTTCTTGTAGAAAGTCCGTACTACTGGTACACCCAAGGTCAGGTACCTTTTTTTAGACTTGGTATGTACTGTAGGTAACTTGCGGGTTTGGCGGATGAAACGCAGTACAGTCAATATGGACTGGGAGTCTTTCTAGAAGTCTTTGGGTGGGTAGCGAATGAGCTGAAGAGGAGGAAGTATAGAAAAAGTTGGCGTAGATGGTTGGATAAGGACGTAGAATCAAACGCAGTAGGCGAAAGAGGAACAACTGGGGCACCGGACGGAAGTGTGAAATCGTTGAAAAGTGAAACACCAAAGAGCTGCTAAGTACTATGTATCTATAAATGTGTATGTATGCCGAGCGCCGAGCAGCGGGGGAGAAATTCAATCGTCAGCCAGCACAATGAGCGGCAGCCTGCGGACTCCAATCCGCCCAACAAAGCAAATGAAAGTTACGCAAATGAGCGCCAGCTGGTGGTGCATTGCATGCTTTCACACACACACAGGCTTTTTCCTTCAGACGGCGTCAAGAAATCGGTCACATAAAAGTCTCGTAAACAGTAAATTACGCCTCGCGTAATCGGCGTACGCACGCAGTACTATAGTATTACCCGACTTGGTCGGCATTATGAATGATGCTCTGCTGCTTGTGCAGTAGGACATGTAATGTAGGGCATTATTCAGTTCCAGTATGCCTGCTCGAGCCAGCGCTAGTAAGTACAGTGCATTAGTACTAGAATAAGCCGCTGTATTCAAGCCATGGATTAGCGAGATTCAGTAGCAAGCAGTCCGTCAGTGATAGGAAGGAATGTGATAGTGATAAAACGCCAGATTCATAAGCAGGAGACCTTGTGTACAAGCCGGACGTACGTGTGAGTAACATTCGAGTGAGGACAAGCGAGCGAGCACTTCTCCTGTGCGTGCGCTTGATGAAAGGCGGCTGGCTGGTTGGCTGGTTGAGTAGAGTATTAGAAATGCGAAGAGCGTTGAGGAGAGGAGAGGAAGGAGGAAAGAGCAGGGGTGCTTCACCCTCTCGCGCTGTACGTAGTAATTGCGGATTTAAGCCGCACTAACAACACTGCTGATACAGGCTGATACGGGGGCTGGGAATGAGCCTCCAAGCTGATGTACGTAACGTATACCCGTACATACGTACTCTTCCTGTGGCTGCTCTATTGTATGCCACACGGTGATGGCTGTTGTTACGTGAGGTGGTTGCGCTTAAAGGCGGGGTTGCTGAAGCCAGCCAGCCACTTTTATTGCTGGAAACATCGATAGGGTCTTCACAAAGGCAGAGCGCGGTTTCATCTCTCCGGCGTACAACTCATCGAAAAACTGAGGAAAACGCTAGTTCAATCCAAAAGGGGCGGGGAGGGAGCTGGTAAGGTTGACTACTGAAGAAGCAGTCAGCTTTCGCTTGGTACGTACGTAGTACGTACACACATAGCTTGCTTCAATACGGCAGCAGCGCAAAGTCGACGAGATGCTAAAGTGAAATCGATTTTTCTGCGGGGCATCAGTCGTTGCTACTATCTTCTGCGTTGGTTTTGTTGTGCTTTGTTATTTGATACTGCGCATATTGGCTGCGAGGCATTCCATCCGTATCTTGCCTTCAAATATCCCCAAAACTGCAGCGAATTCCGACCGCTGATCGCACAGTCATGAATGATTATGCCAGCCCATTCCCCCTCTCCCTTGTGTGCACAGACCGAACTCAATTCTTGACATGTCATCTCAGGCATGAGTTCATCCGTGAAAAAAGCGACACGGCTAATCTGCATTTCATGGGCATGCGGAAAATACGAAATGGGCTCCCAGCTTATCATTTACGCAGTATTGTACGAGGCAAAAAAGGCTTCTTCCTCTTCATTTTCTATGCACACCAAGGAAGCCGTGTGGCTTGCTGTAATTATAGACAATGATGGATGGCGTTCCATTCCCGCTTGACTCGCCCTTCCTCTTTTGTGCATTTTGCATAATCTCTCTTAGTCATGCGATGCTTTTACTGAAAAATGATCTTCCGCACAAAAATTGTCCTCAAGGTTACTGTAGGAAAAAGACAAATGATCAATATTCTACTGAGGTGATGGTGACAACATATAGTTTGGCTATGCATCGTTGGGGTTGCCTTTCTGATCCAATTCTTTCCACTTAACGTGGGCAGTGATCGCAGTTGCCTGGTGGTCCAAGTGGACCGGGTCGTCCCTGCGGTCCTGGCTGTCCTGGTGGTCCTTGACGTCCTGCTGGTCCTTGTTCTCCCGGTGGTCCTCTGGGTCCTGGGCGTCCATCGGGTCCAGGGCGACCTTGGGGTCCAGGTGGTCCTTGTGGGCCGGGGCGTCCAGGTCTGCCTTGTGGCCCTGGTGGAGCGGGCCGGTCTGGTTTCAGCTCTCCGGGTGGTCCTGGTGGTCCCTTGGGTCCTGGTTGACCATCGGGTCCAGGTGGTCCTTGGGGTCCTGGCCGACCTGGCTCTCCCTTGTTGCCATTGAAGCCATCTGGTCCCTTTACTCCAGGGGGCCCTGGTGGACCTCCGGGTCCTGGCTGTCCGGCTGGTCCTGGATGGGCTTCACACTCGCACTGCGGTGGGTAGGGCTGGAATGGCTCGCCGGGTCTGCCGTCTGGGCCCGGTCCACCTGGTCGTCCATCGTTGCCCGGTCGTCCTCGGTTTCCATCGCGACCTGGATTGCCAGATGGCCCAGGAGGTCCTTGTTGGCAGCAGCCTGAAACGTTGAATCACACCGCTGGCATCGTGCGTGACAGAGCTACTGACATATTTATCGCAGTACTTTCGACTCTGAAGTTTCACGTAGCAATGTATGCAGCAAAAGGCACTGTCGGCTATAACGTGTGTGGCATCCACAGAGTATGTACTGCAGTGCGTGTGGCGCTTACAAGAGGATGGCGGTGGCAGCTGACGAGCGACGCGCATGAGGACGTCCAGACTGTCTGGCACTTCCTCTGGCTCAGCTGAGCGCACTGGGCTGTGCTGAATCTCCAGCATTTCGTGCCACACATCGCGGCTGCGGGCCTCAAACATGCATGGACGTACATGCAAAAGCAAACGCACGGAAAGTCTTTATCAAATCCTGTATGTACTCTACGTAGGGCCTTGTCTCATGATCAAAGGGGAAAATTGTGCGACTGAGGTCATTCGGGTGTGTAGTCAAATGGTTAAGACATTCGCCTGGAACATGAGAGGTCCAGGGTTCGATTCCCTGGCACATCCGGCAAATTTTCCTTTCTCGACCTTGTGTCTGCATATACTGTACACAATATACTATTATAAGAGTACTGTAGGTAGGAGGTACCTTGCAGTAGTCCACTTCCGCCTGTATGTCAGCCTGGAGGCGCTGGATGTGGTGGAAGGCCATGGGGAAGGCGACGAGGAGAGCGGTGACGGCGATGGTGCTGAAGACGACGCCGGCGAAGGCCAGTGGGCGCAGGTCCTGTCCACTCTTCTCCTCCGTGGTCGCCTGGAACCTGTCGTACTGCACCATGGTCAAGGTGTACCGTACAGTCTGCTTTTGCACTACTAATTGATCCTGCGCCTTGAAACAAAGTACAACCGGGTTGCAGACCAGAAAAAGTAGGCAACTAAACTAGCGAGGCGATGATCGCAGTGGTGGCAGTGGCACATGTGTGTATATACAGTAGTTTGTCATGTATGCAGTACGAATGGGGAAGAAAAACGAGATAGATCCGGCTGTCGCAGTTTTGTTTTATCGGAGCACACAGGCGAAGGGTGAGAGAGAGCGAGAGTGCAGAAAACGGGTCCAGACGCCCTGAATTGAGGGGGTACGGCGGACGCAATCTGCTGTGACTTGCGCCCGCTCCGATTCGGAGCCTAGTCGACGACGGTGTCTGTTTCACTTTCGAGACTAACGTAACGAGTGAAGGTGCTACGTATGTGCATAGACACTTACCAACTATACCTATCTAACTTATACGCTGCCTACCTATTCTATTGCATCTTGCGAAAATGTGAAGGTACAGTACCTACCTGTATGTAGATGTACCGGGTAATCGTGCATAAAATACATGTCGACGTCGAGTACAAGAACAACAGGCATACGATCTCGTTTTTGTACGCTGGCCTTGTTCATAAATTACGTAACGCCGCGAGAGGGGGGAGGGGGGGTTTGGCCCAGCGTTACGGTTGCGTTACTTTACTGGGGGGGGGGGGGGTGGCGCAGCAAACGTTACGTAACGCCGAATTTTTGGTGCACTAGCACTATTGATGCCAAACCGCCCAGTACCCATGGTGGAGCACGACTTTTGCTTTCAAGGCATATGGTAGGCCTAATTGATATCAATAACCAATAAACTAGCAGTACTACTAAAAGTATGTCATGTACTATTGCATTCGTAATGCATACATAGCCTACTACGTAGATGTAAATACAACATAATGTACAGTACAGTACATCATTTTTGATCCAAATGTTACGTTACGTTTTGGCGGGGGGGGGGGGGGGGGTTGGCCTAGCGTTACGAAAACGTTACATAGGGGGAGGGGGGTGCCAGCGATTGCATTTTAGCGTTACGTAATATATGAATAAAGCCTCCCCGGTATGAAAAATTACCGCATGGAATGACGCAGCTGTGCGTGTATGTACGATTGGTTGGTATTTGTATCACACGGCACACCTACATAGATGGGAATGTTCGTCGCTTCTGATGTTCACAAATAGCTAAAGTAAGACCAGAGTTCTTGGGACCCACGTATTATTTATCTCGAGAACTACGCGACGTAGAGCAAAGCGGTCAAAATTCCACGGATAACTTTAGCTCGCCTCTCCAATAAAAAAACCGTTTGATTCTATCTGCTCTCAGTGTCGAGATCTCGCCGATTTCCTTCAGTACTAAAATCGGCAAATTGGGCGTGGACCATTGGGCAATTCTAAACCTCGCAAAGGCCCGAAAAATCAAAAGTGGTAGAAATATGCATACATGATGAAAACGATAAAAATGGGCATCGGGCGTACAGGGTCGTGGGGTGTCGTGGTTTGCGTAGTTTAGCGTCTGCCAAATGGTGACACGATTTCAGTGCTGAAGGAAATCGGCGAGATCTCGACACTGAGAGCAGATAGAATCAAAATTTTTTTTTTATTGGAGAGGCGAGCTAAAGTTATCCGTGGAGTTTTGACCGCTTTGCTCTACGTCGCGTAGTTCTCGAGATAAATAATACGTGGGTCCCAAGAACTCTGGTTTTACTTTAGGTACACAATAATGTGTACGTACTCTACGTACAGTACATATGTATGTACAGTACACTGAGCGCACTTCTTGAATCGTGACGCATGCATGACGCGCAGTTGGCGTACAGTACATAGGCCTATACACGTGAGTAAACCCATTCGAAGCATACCGCGCTGTGTGTTGTGGATTTACATTCTAGGCAGGTACGTAAATAAACAGCATATCATGATAATAATGAGCATATGCTCTCATCTAGTGAGTACATACAATACGCACATTTCTACGTGACGTACTTTTATGTATCATAGGCTGGAATGAAGCCGGCTTCCATATCTAATCACTTTGATCAGTGCATCGTGATCATTCAAATGCATTTATTTTACTTTCAGCAAAAATCAGGTTGCATTATTTATCATTAACTACTAGTACATAAGTAACTCCAAAAATTGAGCAAATTGACAAGCCATCGGAACGAATGGCTGCAGAAGTGCCATGTCATGCATGAATCTCCTTTATATTTCTGAGTAACTTTCCTCCTTTTGTCTAGAATGCAAAGGGTGAAGAAGAAAACCGCAGGTTCCTAGTACAAAGAAGTGCCAGAATGAGTTTAGTATCCAGGGGCCAAACGGGCGGCTGGGCAGTGGTCGCAGCTGCCGGGGGCTCCGGGTAAGCCTGGGGCACCCGGGGCGCCTGGACTGCCTGGGTTTCCTGGTTGACCGCCTGGTCCACGGTTGCCTTGACCGCCTGGGCCTCCTGGACGGCCGTCGTTGCCTGGCCCTCCTGGGCGGCCTGGGGCTCCACCCGCTCCTGGACGGCCTGGGGCACCTGGTCTGCCTTGGGCCGCTGGCGGGGCTGGGCCGAGGTTGCCTGAAGCGAGGGACAGCTCACTCACTCACTCACTGGCTTCTATCGATGAAACAGTGGCATTTCTCACCTGGGGCACCGGGTGCTCCCTTTTGTCCCGGGTTGCCTCCAGGTCCTGGAGCTCCTGGGGAGCCTGGTGGTCCCTGTGGGCCGGCGCCGCCTGGAAGTCCGGCTGGTCCTTGGTCTCCTGGAGCTCCGGGGGCTCCAGGACGACCTCCTGGGCCAACTGGGCCCGGCAGGGCCTCGCACTCGCACTGCGGTGGGTAGGGAGCGAAGCTGTCGCCAGGTCTGGCGTCTGGGCCCGGTCCTCCGCGCTGTCCGTCGTTGCCTGGAGCGCCTATATTGCCATCTGGGCCTGGCTGACCAGGGGCGCCGGGTGGTCCTTGCTGGCAACAGCCTACAGAAAGTAAAAGCAAGGAATTTGAGTGACACTGCTGCTCGGTGCATACAGTACGTATGTAGTAGCCAATGGACATACTGCATACAAGTGCTCGGAGCTTGACGAGTTGCCCTGAGGAAGGTGTCAAAGGCATCTTCTACGGGTTCCTCTGGTAGTTGAGGCTGCGGCCATGGGGCGCGGTTCTGCTGGATTTCCAACATTTCATTCCACATATCCCGGGCACGGGACTGAAAAATCAAACCATGTCGACGTTATCGCCGAGCTTCGACTCTGCAACCGCTCCTTGCAGTAAACGTACGTATAATTAGTGTGTTGCAATCGCACCTTGCAGAACTCCACATCTGATTGCACATCAGCGTGAAGGATTTGAACATAGTGGAAGACCATTGGGAAGGTGACCAGGCAAGCGGTGACTGCCACAGTGCTGAATACGACCGCTGCGAAGGCTGTGGATCGCATACTGGAGGACTTCTCCTCATCCATCTTCACGTACTCCACCATCCTGTAATTATTGTAATACAGTACATAATCCACAGACAATGGGCAATAAAACAATGCACAGTGACAGGGCAAGAAACCAGGAAGTTAGGTAAAGCTGTGAGGAACTGAGATAGAGCGGCGGACTGCAATCAATTTTCTAAGAAGATTCAAAAAAAGTTTTATTGAAATTTTATTACTTGAATAGTCTGGAGTGACAGAGGAAGCCGGCACTGATGGTATGATGATGGAATCTTGTGGGCAACTGTAGTTGTTACGGGTCGGCCGTCGTCTTAAAAGAATGCGATAGCGGCGGCGGCCTGTTCAGTTCAGTATCAGTGATCGAGAAGAATAAGAGACTTGTCTAGACCTGCTCGAGGCTGAAGTGAAACGCGTTGACCCAATTCACAAAGCGAGATTCTTCTTTCCTGCCGCCATTATCACTGCGCAGCAGGTACTGTTATGTACATACGTGCGTACAGTATACTGTAGCTCGAAGGGAGCAGGTAGATACCCTCAGTCCGCCTTATCGTTGTGCACCGTGCCTTTGCAGACCTCTGTATTTATACGGGCCTACCCTTCATGTACAAAGTTGCGAAAGGACCTCTCCTGTCGCAACTGTCTACGCGCGCGCGCGCCGTACAGCGGCGTGGACCGCTGCGTAAGTCCATAAAATACAGAGGTCTACAACGGCACGGTGCACAACGATACGGCGGACAGATGGTAGTGTACACATTCGGCAGGGTGTCGCTGACAGATAACTCGTTCGTCACCAAACACAAAGGGCGTCTCGCTCGCACCCAATGTCGCGTAACTTCTCCAAAAGGAGCCGTTCATCGCAGTAATTGAAAGTTTTGTTTTTATTGGGGTGGGGATCAAGTTTTCCTCAACTGGCTACCAGTTGATCCATTTCTTCAACGCATATACATACAGTGAATTCACGGTCAGTTTACTCACCCCCACGCCACGTATTGTTATGCATGCAATGCAGGGCACCAGTAGCACCGATCAAGTTTGCAGGATTATCGACAATTGTTCTAAATGTCATTGTCAAATGCATAATGCGGTTTATGCCAAGGGCGGGTCATGGATTACAACTCACCTCTAGTTCTAATAAATTTTGAAACAGCCGGAGAATAGCCCGATAATCTCAACATGCATGCTGCTGCACCACATACATAATGCGTTATGTAATGTTCACATTTGTGCTTCAAATCTCAAAGCGGAAGTTTGCGCATGCATCTATGGCTCGTCAAGAAGACAAGAGCATGTTCTCCATAGGCTGTGCCTTTGCCTTTTGTCAGGTAGTTCCTGAGTAGGAGAACGCCTTATACTGTAATTGGCGTGTTGCAGTGTTTGTTCAAGTTTGCTAACGGCTTGAATCCATTAGCATAGCATGTTTTGTAGAGGAGCAAGAGACTGCACCTTTTTTCATTAAAATTAACTGCTGTACGTACAGTAGATCTGCTCGCATTACGTACACTCACCGTTTCGTATACTGCCGATTCGTACCCGCACGTTTTGTACACTTACACTTTCGTACCCATGCCATTACGTACACTGCTTTTGTCGTACACTTGTTGATCGGTACACTTTCATTTCGTACATTTGACACCCCGATTCGTACACTTTTTTGTTGGTACACTTAGAGATACGTACACACACAAATTTGCACAGCTACTGTACCTACAGGTCATTCCAATCATACGTGCTTGTCGAAATCAACAATTAGCTACGTAAGTGAAACTACTAAACTGTCGTTCTGCTTATAACGAAAAGTCTAGTGGATTGAATAGGTCGAGAAGGAAAATTTTCCCCAAAATTTGCCCCCAGATTGCCTCAGCCTAAGGTGAAGCCTAATCCTCAGCCAAAGCCTAACCCTAAGCCTATGCCTAAGCCTCTGCCTAAGGTGAAGCCTAATCCTCAGCCTAAGCCAAACCCTAAGCCTAAGCCTAACCCTAAGCCTCAGCCTAAGCCTAACCCTAAGCCTCAGCCTAAACCTAGGCCTCTCAACATAAGCCTGACTTGGCCCATTGGCACACCCACTTGATCAGTTGATGCACCTGTTCCCTGATTGATCTCATGGCGCATGTACTTGATCTCTTGCCACAAATCCCTGCTGAGCGCTTGACTTTTTGACGCATGATTTATTGGCGCACCTACCTGACCTCTTGACATACCCTAGTTTTTCAGGGTTGACCTCTCGACCAACTTGATCTCTTGACCAACTACCGATGAAAATTCATTCTTCAAGGACTGAAGAATAACGTGTATATGTACTGGGAAGTGTAGCTACCATAGAATGTAAACAATTTGTGTACCAGATGCAAGTGTACGAATCGCACTGCTAACAAATTGTGTACGTAAAATTGGGGTACGAATCGAGGAGTGTACCAGGTGGGTCCGGTACGAACTGCAAAGTGTACCTAATGAGCAGGGTACGAAAACCGGGGTACGAAACGGGTTGTGTACGTAAGTCGAGCACCCCGTACAGTAGCACTTCAACTTGACTACCACACCACCCGTTATCTTATTTTTTGCGCAATGAAATCTGGTTGGGAACAACGTGATAACTGCATGGGTTGTTGGCTTATTATCAGGAAAGAGCGCCGATTCGGAAAATTGGCTTACTGTAACAAGAGATAGAGACTGAGGAGGCTGAACTGATAATTTCCAAAGCGCCTTGCGAATGGGAAAGCGATTGATTTTTCTGTGAAAAATAACGCTTTGAGAAAGCCTTAGTTTTGTTTGATTGTCATTATAAGAAAATCTTCAGATTTAATTAGTGGTCTCCTGAGAGGCTACCCCGCGGATTGCCTAAGTTGTATGCCATGGCGTATGGCCAGCCAACTTTATCCATCCGTCGTGTACCGTATTTTTGGGTGTATAGCCCCGGGCTTGGGTATGCAAAAATTGAGAGGTCTGATGGGTGACATACGTACATACATACCTACACCTACTATGTTGTACATATGTACATACACTACATAGTACATACGTACGTGGCACAAGAATATATGTTTGTGAGATGAGCAGACTTGTGTAAACGCATGTTTGTGAGGTCAACAGCAGCATGCGTTTTAGGACATAATTGCGGTTAAAACAGTGGGTTATTTTGGTACAAAAGGCATGATCAACTATAAGGCTTAGACGAAGCTAATGACGACCAGCTACGTTGGTAGGTTCAGGTATCCCATTGTACATGGGGCAATAGGGGGAAGATAATACCATAAGAATTTAATGTCTGAGGGGATATACGCCCAAAAATACGGTACGGTATGTATTCTATCCCAGATTGCGGAAGAAAAGTTTCCTAACGCGTACAGAAGCAGATAACCACGATGGAGTTTTGATCTGTTTCCATGAATTGAGGATTCCAAAAGGGGAAGGAGAGAGAAGAGGGATGAAACCAGAGATAAAGCTTATTATTCATCATCACATAATCCAAGTTTTTCCTGCAAAGCGTAGACTAGGAAAAAGCGTCAGGGAAATTTTTGAAAGATTTTAAATGCGCTATCTTCCCGGATCTTACCGTAGCAAGCCGATAGCATGATTCCTGCAAAGGATTAGGCCTAGGCCTACGTATATTGCAATTACGAACGAAGCTTCTCGACGATGGAAAACCGTTCTCCATGAGTCGAGTGTGACCATAGGTAGTCAGTCGTCTGTGCTTTGAATCCGAGAAGGTTGCTTTATGTAATGTGAGCTACGACGACGTACACTACGTCTGTAGTGCAGTTTGCAGAAGAAATTATTATTGTATTGTGGGCGATGAATAAAAGTGAGGAGTTGTGTGACTGCTCTGCGAAAAGGTAGGAAGTTCTGTTCCGTTCTGCTCTAGTGAAAGTGATAGTGATCTTGATAAGATAGGACTAACTGTTGCTAAGTGAGGCGGATAAAGCCGGCGAAACAAACAACTTACTGCAACCAACTAGCCAACTCTAATGCGCTACTGTACATAGTTTATCGCCATGTTTCGTTGGCTTTGTGTCGAATGAAAGAAAACTAGCTGCTTGCTTCGGCCTAATGACAGCTTTGTCTGTGCTTCGTATTATTCATGGAGATTTACTGTTGTACTTCTGTTGCGCTGTACATACATACTGTAGTACCGCCATATATACTTACGCACTACATACTTGTACGTGCATACAGTGTTGTGTGTATATCATCGCATATTCCGTGCGGAACTTTTTCTTCTAAAGTTTTCCTGATGATGCGCGAGATGATACTGTTCGCTTGTGCGGAAGCATTGCTTGTCGAAAGTTAGCCGTGTCTGTCTGTATATGTATCATTAGCATGTGTGCTGATTTCAGTGCAAACGCAAAAGCACTACGCTTCTTTCAAACGTGGTCGCGCTCTGTGTGTTTAGTAGAGTTGTGCAGGCCGCAAAGTTGACGCTTGAGTAATGAGCAAAAGTGAATTTTCCGATGGGGAAAAGATGGATTTTTGGCCGAAATCGGATGTCGCTTCACCTTTTTCCCGAGCTGAAAAAAACTGAGAATCCGTTCTCCATTTTGATTAATGCACAGTTTCATTACGCCTGAGGGCATCAGCTGTGCTTCCACCTAATATGTACCTACCTTCTATGCTCCCTCCTACGTACGTACGTACATGGTAGTGCTTCATTTTCAGAGGGTGCAACTTTATACCTCTGCTTTGTTTCCTCGCCTTTGCTCTTTTCTGCGCCACCCAACCTAACCTTTCAAACTTGCAATTTTTACGGTACTAAAAAGTATGTACATGGTTACCGTATTTTTGGGTGTATATCCCCCCTATTGTATATCCCCTAGTGTATAACCCCCCATTGGCAAAACATAAGTTTTGTACTTTGTATATCGCCCTGGTGTATAACCCCCATGTACTGTAAGGTACCTGACCTACCTATGTAGCTGGTTCTATGCTAGCTATAGCTACTCCTACACCATGCTGCTATGTCTGTAGGCTTAGCTGAGCATGTCTTGTACTAGAATAACCCTGTTTTAACCGCGATTATGCCCTGAAACACATACTTTTGACCTCGAAAACATGCCTCTACTTCTACACACCTCTCATATTAAACATGAATTTTGTCCTATGTATACTCCCCACCCATTGTATATCCCCCCTAGTGTATAATCCCCCATTGGACCTCTCAATTTTTGTATACCCCATGGGGATATACACCCAAAAATACGGTAACAGGAGTGTCTCGTTGCTTCGAAGTAGGTATTGTCAAGGGTCCATAAGTTGTATAAGAGTGTACCTCGTAATGGAAGCGGCGTGTTCAGAGCTACTCGCGCTAAGAGCCGAAAGACCTCCTGATTGGGAGGCCCCACCCCCCAAGTGGGATGTCCCACCCCCCAACTGAGGTGTCCCACCCCCCAACTAAGGGGTCCCACCCCCCCTCGATGTCTTTTCAAATCTCCGAGCCGACGAAGACTGCAAGCGATGCCAAGTCGGAGGCTCTTTCAGTGCGCCCACTGAAGGAAAGATACTGGCCCATATAAATAACAGCAGGATGCGGTGAAACATCATACTCGCAGGTTTACCCAGACTGAGTGTAACAGTACATTTTCGCAGTACTCCAGCCAACATAGTGTAACGTTTTTCTGACGAATTTACTAAACCTGCGAGTATGATGTTTCACCGCATCCTGCTGTTATTTATATGGACCAGTAGCTGTCCTTCAGTGGGCGCACTGCAACGAGCCTTCCGACTTCGCATCGCTTGTAGTCGTCGTCGCCTTGGAGTATTTGAAAAGACATCCCAGTTGGGGGGTGGTTTGGCATCGCTTGCAGTCTTCGTCGCCTCGGAGTATTTGAAAAGACATCTCAGTTGGGGGGTGGGACCCCCCAGTTGAGGGGTGGGACACCTCATTTGGGGGGTGGACATCCCACTTGGGGGGTGGGGCCTCCCAATCAGGAGGTCTTTCGGCTCTTAGCGCGAGTAGCTCTGAACACGCCGCTTCCATTACGAGGTACACTCTTATACAACTTATGGACCCTTGGTATTGTGTGTACAGTATGTATCCATCCACATACTTGAATGAAGCGCTCGTAATGATCGGTAAGCGCACTTTTATTTTGCTACCATCTTTCGCACAATTTCTTCCATTTCATCGAGCTTCAAGCTTGAATTGTGCCCAAATTGCTACGAGTAAACGGTCGTTCGCATTGAAGCAAATTCGCTCAGCGTAAGCTTTTGCGTACGTATCAATAGACGACATCAGACAGGACAACTTACTCGTACCGAGCATATTGATCTTTCGTTATTGAAACATAAGAACCGATGAGTACGGACCGTCTAGAACTCCCACCTGCTAGCAGTCTGACCGCGTGCGTAGTTTTACTCGCACCGAGCATATTCTCGTCACATACACATACGAGTTTTCCCGAGCTGTTACTTTCTCGTACCGAGCAAGGTGCGACAGAAAGTGCGAGTTGGTCGCTGCTACTGTACCGTTCCGATGAGAACTCACACGGGTACAATATGTACAGTCCGACCGTACTCGTGGTTCCCCTGTTTCAGCACAAATACAGATTTGCTCGTTACGAGTAAGTTGTCCCGTGTGATGTCGCCTAATGACTGCGTGTGTCCATGCCTTGTGTGTCAAGGAATGCGTTGTGAGAACTCATCGCGAGCGCGTACGCCCAGCGCAGGTCTCTGGCTGTGAATGAGCCTTAGTTTTGTGCGTAAGATTGCCCAGTAGTAGCTCCAGTTCGGTTCGGGGCGTCCAGAAGAGGTATTGGCTACTTGCTTTATGTCGAATGAAAATACGTACGTAGTGCCGAAGGCGTAAGATTAGCATTATTACATAGCCTTACAGTATGCGTGTGCCCGTGTTTTCAGCGAAAAGTTTTGGCATAGACCACCACCTATCTATAGACCAGATGTCTGCTTGATCGACTGCCGAAGATCGTTAGCTTTTACTTTATTAGTCTCACTAATCTCGAAACAAACAGAGCGCGAAGAAGAAGCAAGAGGGGAATCTTGCAGCAGGCGGATCCCTTCCTTCGCATAGCCGGCTTATTTGATTGATTTCTCCTCGACGGACTTCTATCCAGCTCCAGCATACAGACACTTTACTACTGCACACTGCGCAAGACGCGAGACTTTCATTTCCGCCCAAATTCCTGTCCAAATAAAGCAGCTTTTATTCATTCTTCTTCGCCCTCCCACAAGAACCTTTGGCGCTCATCATCAGACACACACCGATGCGCTTCAAAAAAACTATGCGGCATCATGATGTTTCCCCCTCCACCCTTATTTATTTTGTCAGTAACGTACTGTTCCTTTTCCTGGTGAAGCTTCTGTAACCGTGCGTGGGTGGACTGTCGCGCCGTCACAGAGACATCTTTCTTTCCGTTCCATCTTACTGGTTTGCAGAAACACTGACTTCGCATTGGCGTATCCATTTCCACTATGTTTGTGTGCGACCATTGACACGTAAGGACAATACATAGACATACAGAACGCATACGGAACAGGGCTACTGTAAAGCAACAGGAAGCAAAGGCTTGTTTGAAACTGCCACACTCTGCTTGCTCTACTTCATCATACGGACCTATAATCTACACTCTTGCATCCACCGACCATTCTGCTCTGCTCATCTGGTTTGGCAAGCGGACATACGGCACGCTGCTACATGAAAGATGCAGGAAACGGATCGGTTGCAGGGGGAGACTGATCCGCGATGTGAGGACAACGAACTGAATGGCATGCCAGGGGCGGGGGGCGACTTGAGGGTGGCGGTGGTGAGGGGGCCGGCGGACGAGCCGCCCAGGGACAAATGGTCGTCCTGGGTCGAGTTCCTCCTCTCCTGCGTCGGCTACGCCATCGGCCTCGGCAACGTCTGGCGATTTCCCTACCTATGCTATCAGAATGGAGGAGGTAGGGTACTATGGGGTAAACCCGGGCACCTAAGCTTTTCTGAACTTGCCGCTTCAGCAATTGATGAACAGCGTATAGCTCATTTGAAAGAGGAGACTTCAAGGAATTGATCCGTAGAATACCGTACTTGTTTCAATCGGTCTTATGGTTGCTGAGATGTGCTAGGTGTCCGGATTTACCCCCGTGTCCGGGTTTACCCCACATTACCATAATATGAGGAGATTACCATTGCGGGGTAATTTCGGTGCGGATGTTACCCATCTACTGTATCACAGGTATACGGTATACGTCACAGGTATAAGGTAGGTGTACGGTATACGTGTTTGAAACGCGTAGAACCACCCGCGCATTTGCTTTCTCGCTATTGTATAGCAAAATTTCTGAATGTTTACATTCACCTGCTTTTCTGAAGAAAATTTTTACTGGTAGCTGCCCAAATTGCCCCTCAGCCCACAATGTTTTCTTTGTATGGACCTCAAAGGTCATGTGTAGGGGGTGTAGAATTATTTACTACAAATGAGTTTACTGGTAATCATTACTAATCAGGAGACGTGTCTTTCTCTCAAGCCTGTACTTTCGTTGTCTATGGAGTTTTCTTCCTTGTAGTTGCCGAGCGGCTAGGGAGCAATTAGTGTTTTAGCGTATCGTGAGTGCTGCTCGTTGACTTTATCAGCGCGGCGTTATTGCATGGGATGATGGGAGTGGGAAGCGTACTATGCTCCCAACTTAGGGGTTGTGCCATCTCAAAAGTCAGAAGCAACAAGCAAAAACAGGCGATCTGATCGTCATAGAACAGCTGGACTAATGGATGGAGATACAATATGTGCCACCAATTTTAGGTGCTTTTCTGATACCGTATTTTGGGACGATGCTTCTGTGTGGTATGCCGTTGTTTGTGCTGGAGACGTCATGGGGTCAGCTGCTTGGTATTGGCGGACTGGGAATGTTCAAAATCTGTCCAATTTTCAAAGGTGCTAGTAAGGTCTATTTAGACGGCTACCATTTATTACTGCAGTAGTTTGCAATGTTATAGAGCACAGCACTGCACGTCTTACGTATGTACGTAACGTACGTACGTAATTATGTACAAACAAACGGTTTGGGTGAGTATACTGTACGTACGGGCAACTTTTCAAAATGTTGCAGGCGTTGGTATTGCTGCTGCGGTGATGGCATGTTGGTTGAACATATGCTACATCATAATCTTGGCTTGGGCCATCTTCTACATCTACAGCATTATCGGTCACTCTATCACTTTCGGCTGGGAAGTTCCCTGGAGAACTTGCGATAATCCGTTAGTTAGTTACCGTATTTATTTACCGGTGCATAACCACCCCCAATACATTGCCCCCCTAATGCATAGCCTCATTGGCAAAACATAAAAAGTGCCCAATGCATAACCACCCCCTATACATAACCCAATATGTACTGTAGACGTAGAGTACATGAAGTTACCTACATAAGCTAGTCACTCCCTCCCACACCAAGCTAAGATGCCAATGAGCCTGCTTGGGGGTGTAGGCTTAGGCTTAGGCTTAGCCATGGACATGCTTGGGCTTAGGCTTAGCTATGGACATAGGCTTAGGCTTAGCTATTGACATATGTTTAGGCTTAGGCTTAGCTATGAATATAGGCTTAGGCTTAGGCTTAGCTGGACATAGGCTTAGGCTTAGGATTAGCTATGGACCTAGGCTTAGGTTTAGGTATGGACATAGGCTTAGGCTTAGCAATGGACAGGCTTTGCTATGGACATAGGCTTAAGCTTAGGCTTAGGCTTAGCAATGGACAGGCTTAGCTATATGAACATAGGCTTAGGCTTAGGCTTAGTCTTAGCAATGGACATAGCCTTAGGCTTAGGCTTAGCTATGGACATAGGCTTAGGCTTAGCTATGGACAAAGGCTTAGGTTTGAGGTATGGACATAGGCTTAGGCTTAGCAATGGACAGGCTTTGCTATGGACATAGGCTTAGGCTTAGGCTTAGCAATGGACAGGCTTAGCTATATGAACATAGGCTTAGGCTTAAGCTTAGTCTTAGCAATGGACATAGCCTTAGGCTTAGGCTTAGCTATGGACATAGGCTTAGCTATGGACATAGGCTTAGGCTTAGCTATGGACATAGGCTTAGGCGTAGCAATGGAAATAGGCTTAGGCTTGGCTCAGCTATGGACATAGGCTTAGGCTTAGCAATGGACAAAGGCTTAGGTTTAGGTATGGACATAGGCTTAGGCTTAGCAATGGACAGGCTTTGCTTATGGACATAAGCTGAGGCTTAGGCTTAGCAATGAACATAGGCTTAGGCTTAGCAATGGACATAGGCTTAGGCTTAGCTATGAACATAGGCTTAGGCTTAGCTTATGGACATAGCCTTAGGCTTAGTCTTAGCAATGGACATAGCCTTAGGCTTAGGCTTAGCAATGTGGTTAGGCTTTGGCTTAGCTATGGACATAGGCTGAGGCTAGCTATGGACATAGGCTTAGGCTTAGCTATGGACATAGGCTTAGCTATGGATATAGATAGACTACGGTATTGTACTAGAATAACCCTGTTTTGACCTCAATTATGTACTAAAACACGTGCTAATGACCTAAAAAAATGCTTATGCGCGCCTCTCAAAAACATAAAAAATGTCCCATGCATAACCACTCCCAATGCATAGGCCCCCATGGGGTTATAATATGCACCGGTAAATACGGTATCTCATCTCTCAATCTTAACTCAACGCCTTCGTACGTACGAGTGGAAAACCGAAGTTTTTCGTGCTCCTTTGCATTTTTCTGTTGTATGTGTGTACGTAGATGGAACACGAGGGAATGCCGTAATGAGTACGAGAAGTGTCACACGATCAACCAGACGATCAAGCACGTGTTCGACGTTGAAGAACTGAAACCCGCCCATTTCGCCCGTTTTGACCAGGACAAACACACACCCGCTAACTGGACATACTGCTTGCATAACTCTACGTCGCCTGTCAGAGAATTCTGGGAGTAAGCAACCAAACACTTTATTATTTATTGGGCGTTGGGAAAAAATGCTCCTGATCGAAAGGATGGCTTTGATGAAGCAGGCAGATCACATTACTGCGATTGCACCGTGTAAATTACGCCGCAGCTGGCTGCCAGTGAAAGCAGCTTATTGACAAAATTCTGTCGTTCGCCTCGATGGCGCAGTAGGCAGCGCGTGAGTCTCATAATCTCAAGGTCGTGAGTTCGATCCTCACTCGGGGCATGAATTTTTCCTTGGGTACAAAATAGCGAAACAAATGGTTAATTTTTTGCAAACTTTTTTCTTTGATAATAACGGAAGATTGTCGGTCTATCATCTATGATTTTAGGCGACATGTGCTTCAAGTGAGCAGTGGAATTGAGGAGCCAGGCGGGCTGTTGATGGAGCAATCCATCTGTCTTTTGATAGCCTGGATTCTGTGCTATTTCTGCATATTTCGAGGCGTTAAATGGACCGGAAAAGTAAGCAGTAGTGTTCAATTTCGCCTTGTATGTATATTGTACTATATTTATTATTATTATGCTCATGTACAAGGAAGGACGTGCTCCACGTTCCGCCAAAATTTTCTTTTTACGTAGGTAAACTTACAAACGGTACATGTATGTACACGTACAGCTACGTATGTAGCTAGCCCTCAAACTCCCAGAAAAGTTGTACACCCTGGGTCGGTGTGGACAGCCTGAGAAAACCAGAGGGTGCCTGCCTATGCACCATGTACAAAGTACCTACGGCGCGCGCGTAGACAGCGTTCCAAGCGCTTCCGTCGGCTGGTCCTCTTCTTTCGCAACTCTCTACGCGAGCGCGCCGTACTTTGTACATGGCGCAGAGACACCTTTTGGTTTTTTCAAGCTGTCCACACCAACCCAGGGTGTACGACCTCTTGACGGATCTACCAGTAGAAAGCTGGAGGTTGCCTTGTTTTTCAGGTTGTGTATTTTACGGCCATCTTTCCGTACGTGTTACTGTTCATTCTGTTGGTACGCGGAGTGACGCTTCCTGGTGCTTCCAAGGGACTCGAGTTCTACCTGAAGCCCAACTTCAGCAAACTCGCCGAGTCACAGGTTGCTTTACTGTACGATGGACAAGTTGCGTTGTCGCGATGGGGTTTGTCGTTTAGCGACCCCGCGGTATTTAGTGTAACTTTAGATAGGCGCCGACGGGGATGTGTAACGTTGTTTGTCATCTAGTGCGGGAGGAGCGAGTGAAAAGAAGAATAGACCACAAAATGACGTCGCAGGCACCGATCCAACCTAGCACTAAATACCGCGGGGTCGCTATCGCCAACCCAATCGTGACAACAACGCATTGAACTGGTCCATAGCTTCGATGTGTAGTCCAATGGTTTGACATGCTCCCTTCTCATGTCAATTGGAAGGAAGATTTTGGGTTGCAGGTGTGGGTAGATGCGAGCACGCAAGTGTTTTTCTCCTACGGTTTGGGTCTGGGTGCCCTGGTGGCACTGGGCAGCTACAACACCTACCACAACAACGTCTACAGGCAAGCGCTGACAGTGTGCTGCATCAACAGTGGCACCAGCTTCTTCGCCGGCTTCGTCATCTTCTCATTCATCGGCTTCATGGCGGATCAACAGGGAAAGGAAGTGTCAGATGTGGCACAGTCAGGTCCCAGAACCCCATTTCTCTCTCTCTCTCCCTGTTATGTAGTAGGGTACTGTGGGGTAAACCTGGCTATGGGAAAATCCGGCCACCCAATGTCAAATCCTATCGGATATGAACGTGTATTAGGGTATGTACATGAACAAGTCTGTTCCTGTCTGCGCGCTTCTGTGTTCGACGTTTCATTCTTTTTGGCATTCTTTCTCTTTTCTTCTGTCATGTGCGGTTGAGGCTCAAGTAACTATACCTACTCTGAGGGCAGATCATGGGCCCAGTTACCGTATTTTTGGGTGTATATCCCCCCATTGTATATCCCCCCAGTGTATAACCCCCCATTGGCAAAACATAAATTTTGCCCAGTGTATATCCCCCCTGGTGTATAACCCCCCATGTACTGGAAGGTACCTAACCTACCTATGTAAGCTGGTCATAAGCTAGCTATAGCTACTCCTACACCAAGCTACTATGCCTATAAGCTTAACTGAGCATGTCTTGTACTAGAATAACCCTGTTTTGACCGCGATTATGCCCTAAAACACGTACTTTTGACCTCAATGTGGTGAGGGCTGCGGTGGCCAGTCCGCAACGTCTACCACACAACAGACGTGTCCCCAAACATCTACGCATGCAGTCATACATAACCCAGAATAGGCGCAGATGCCGCAATAGAACACGCCCGCAATGTAGAATAAAGGGCTTTATTTACGATACGTCTGGTTAGTAGGTTACCAAAGTAGCAGAAGTGAGCGGCAAGGTGGCGCAACCTTGACCAACTCGCACACGAACGCACAGTTTCTAATGCAAATTCACCCAAAGGGGTGACAGGGTCCTAAATACACCGAGCTCATAAGCAAACCAACAGGGACCACGCGTACACAATACAGTACAGCACCGCAGCCTCACCACATCCCCCGCCCCCTTGAGGGACCGGTTGGGGTGCGAAATGAGCGAGGCCCTATTACAAAACTACCAAATAAATACATAACATACACACAACGTTACATGTGATATCATATCACGACATGAAAATGAATCACCACTGAAAACACGAAAGCACTAATTAATAGGCAAAGGCACACAGATACACTTATCACCATTACACGAACCAAAACACAATTTATTCGCAACAATTTTCAACAAAACGTATGCTACCTACCACGAAGTTGAGATTCTTCAAAAGCACCACCAGACAGCCCAGGAACCACCGTCGTCCAACGCTCCAAACAGCAGAGAGCGGCGCGACCACCACACAAGCACCAAGGACCGCCGCTACCAGAAGGGCCACACCAAGGACACGGAAAACCCATCGCGCCAAGAAAGGAGGGCCAGGCCAGCGGCTAACAACTCCAAGGACTGAGGGCAGACGAAGCTATGTAACTCCTCACCTCCACTACCGCCACCACTGGAGGAGACAGGAACCGACCGTAGGAACCTGAAAGCTGAAAGGGGACAAAACCAAAACATGACAAGCGCGACAGAAAGCGCAAGTCCAACACAAAACTGTCCGTGCGTACGACACGACCAGAAGAAAAAGCACCGCACGTACGTAGAGTGAATACCGTAACGTACTGCCAAGTAATATGTACTTACACACACCGAACAAGCAGTACAAAGTGTAGGGCACACATAAATTTTATCCACTCCCACTGAAAACATTTGCTTGCGCACGTGAACACACAGAATCAGCTGTTTCAAATACTACGAATAGCAAAACAACACGTGAAAACACAAACAGCTGCAATAAAATTTATGTCAATCACATGCACCGCAGACGACACTCACTCACACGCAGAGAATTACTTCGGCGGCTGCAGAATACAACACGCTAAACGCAACATACACACTCCAACTTTGCTTGGCACATAGCCATAAGAAAAGACGCTGCGTAACCGCACGAAAAATAGCGTACATACATTTTTGCCACGTACACACTACAGTAACCACAAGCACTGAAGAGTGATCACGCCACGTACCCGACGTCACATCCAGTAAAAACTGAAACATCAGCACTGGGAAAAGACAAACCCATGGGCGGCCACCAAGGCAAAGCCCCACAGAGGTCCGGGAATTTGAAAGCAAAATGACCACGTATACAATGCCCCAGGACACTCAAGGCACAACGATGTCAAAAATGGCAAGTGCACAATGCAAGCACACCTCACTTTACCAGAGGAACCAGTAGAGAAGAGGATCAACTCCACCGCAGAGCCAACGGGGACAAGTTAACCCGTATGAAGCGGACAATACAGGAGGAACCGTACAACTCTCAGGATCAAACCCTGGCAGCACAGCACAAAGGAACCACACCAAGCCACACATCAAGGAACCTAGCACGCGAATCGACTCAAGGGAGCCAGCAGAGGATCAACTATCAACACACATAGGAACCACATGCAGAATCAACCTCAAGG